>JABSTQ010007989.1:0-46718 GCA_013358835.2 Ixodes persulcatus | reverse complement strand
TTGATTGCGTCTCTAAACGAGCGACTAAAACAAGTGCATCGCCATGGCCGTAGAGGCCTCCGCAATGTGCGTGTTTTTCTGTGAAGAACCCAGCTTAGTTCAGAATGCCGTAAAATCAAACCACGCCATGCAGATCAGTTACGACGACGACCTGAAGTGCATTACCGGCGTAGTTCAGGCCAGCACGAGAAACAAATCGTACGCCGTCGAGTAGTCGTTTGTTATTATTATTATTGAGGTTGTCAGCATTCCAGGTTATTAAAGAATTGCATGTCTATCGCGATTTTTCAGTATTTTGTTTCCTTGGTATACATCAAATTTCGTGGACATGTGCTCTTTTGGTGAAGATCTCCATCGAACCCGCGATGCAAGTACAATTTGTAATAAACTCACCTTATGTTTTTTATCCAGTTCTTTCGCGTTTTGGGTTCTTGCGGAAATCTGAAGAAACTGCAAGAATCTTTCTCCACGCGATGGTTACAATTAGGTGCGAAGCACCCTCCCATAGCGCGAGTCCGCAAACAAAATTTGGGATCTCAACCGATCGCCTGAAGGGCCTTTCTCACGGGTGCAATGCGATCTTTTAGCAGAAGATCAACTCGATCGACTCCCGGGCTTTCGATAAACCATATTTTGCATCGCACCCCACTATGAATTCTTATAAGTGTCTGAAACTCATTATATTTTAAGCAAATGCAATATGAGAATATTGTCTTTATTCACACGATTCAGACGCCGACGCCGGCTGGGCCGGCGGGCGTGTGGCAGACGGCATAGGCCTCATTCACACAGCCGGCGTTCCTCCCATCCCGTCACCGTCGCGAGGGGCGTTCGCGACGGTAGCGAGGGGCACGCCGTCGCGTCCACGCCCCGGCGTGCTCCCGTGACGGTGCCGGGATGGGAGAGGCGCCGGCTGTGTGAATGAGGCAATACACTTGCATTCGTCGTCTGCTGCAGGCATCTTGAAAACCGGCAGTTGCAGTAGAAAATATTTCAGAAACAAGCTATTACCGGCACACTTCTGTCGAAACATATATGACATTCAAGCTTTCTATATCTGTGATTTTTACAAGTTCAACTCCTACTCCTGATTTTTGAGCGGTCGGGTTTTCGTAGCGAAACCTAGACACATGTATTTGTCCATAACAACGACCCTAGCAACGGTTTGTTTGGACCCATTACGTCACACTTACGGAGTCAATTGGCCACTCGAGGGGCGCTCCGCCGCTGATAAAAGGCAGTCGGAGCTAAAGCCCTTTGATTGATGTGTTTGCTTGTGTCTTGCAAGTTGCGTCAAATGCGCTAGTGCACGGGTCCCGTGTCTCGAGCGGCCTTTGGAAGCAAATATCGACGCAGCACTGAAATGAGCGATCTTTGGAAGCGAATGGCGGCGGAGCACACGCTCGTGTCACGTGTCTTCCGCGTTTTCACAACAATGGTTGGCGGTACTTCTAAAAAACGCCTTTATCATAAAGCTTTAGTCGACGCGTATGCGCGAGGGGGCTATGGGGATAGCGGCGCGGGCACTAACGGGATTAAATGTCAACATGTTGTTGAACCAGTGCGTTGTGTCCTTCTCCGAAACGGGTAGCAGCGAGGGAATTCCCACAAGCACCACATAGAAAAGGACCTGTTCTCCGGCTAAAACCGCTTTATAGGCTTATAAAAGTCGCAGAACATCAACGGCTGGTTTCTAGGAGAAGGACAAGGAGTAGAACAGTAGAGGATAAGTGTTGGTGTGGCACAGTTAGGTAGTACACCCGTGAGCGATATATGAAGGTGAACAGCCCTCTTGTTTTTGACGCTCCTGCAAGTTTTGGAACAAGCTCTGTTCCAGAAAAGGGCTAGAACGCAAAGTGTAGACCCTTGGCCACGAACCATTTGAGACGCTGAAAGTTAATATAGCTTTAGCGAGCCGTAAAACAGGCAAGAAACCACGTAAGGTGTTCACCTTCATATTGCCGGCGGTTGTACATCCATCACTGTGCCGTGAAATGAGAATTAATAACTTGGAAAGCTAATAAAATTTTACACCGAAACAGAAAACAATAAAAAATATATAAACACGGACACGGACTCAAAAAACGTAACTCCAGAACAATCTTAGTAAGATTTAATGTTTCAGACTATGTGGCAAGGTGGTAAGCTTAGCGAGTTGGTATGAACTAAACAAAGTGATTAACAGCGCACAGGACACAGAGACAAAAGATAGGACAAGCGCTGACTCCCAACTCAATATCTAAAACACAAACGAAAGAAAGAATGAAGATAAAAAAATATAAAGGAAACGTGTCCATGGCACGACAAGCGCCTAACACATAACGCAGAGCAAAGTTGAGCTCTTAGGCGCCCGTTTCCGGCTTGAGCGGCGTCGGCGTCGCCGTCGCCGTCGCCGTCGCCATCGCCGTCGGCGTCGGTGTAACCGCGCGGTGCATTATGGGTAAACTTCCCCGCTAAATTTAGCAGAAAAAATTCCCCGCTAAATCTAGCGGAAAAATTTCCTCACTAAATCTAGCGGAAAAATTTCCCCGCTAAATCTAGCGGATTAATTTCCCCGCTAAATCTAGAGGAAAAATTTCCCCGCTAAATCTAGCGGAAAAATTTCCCCGCTCAATTTAGCGGGACAATTTCCCCGCTAAATCTAGCGGAAAACTTTTCCCGTTAAATCTAGCGGAAAAATTTCCCCGCTAAATTTAGGGGAAAAATTTCCCCGCTAAGTTTAGCGGAAAAATTTCCCCGCTAAATCCAGCGGAAAGTTTCCCCGCTAAATCTAGCGGAAAAATTTCCCTGCAAACTTGAGCAGAACTAAATCTAGCGGAAAAATTTCCCCGCTAAATTTAGCGGACAATTTTCTCTGCTAAATTTAGCGGAAATATTTCCCGGCTAAACTTAGCGGAAAATTTTCTCCTAAATGGGAGGCGAGGAGGAGAGGAGGAGGGGCAAAGCCTCCTCTCCTTACCTTCCAATCCCCCTCCTCAAGAGCTGCGCTCTAATTCGGCGTTGCAGGGAGTTTCATCTTTGACCTTCTTTATTCTTCCTTTCTTTTGTGTTTATATATTGAGTTGCGAGTCAGCACTTGTACAGTTGTTTTATTTGTTGTTGTTTTTGTGCATTTGTGTTTTACTGATCTCTATGACTATTCGCTGGATCGCGTTTGACTGCTCCACGAATACGGCCAGGGCCGGCCATCTTTTTGGTAGAGTTATATTTTCTCTAGCCACACTATAGATAGGGTACAGGCTTTTTACCCACACCTGAAGGGTCGCGGGCTGACTTCGTAGAAACCTTAAAAACAAAAATATTTTTCCCCAAACGTATCCCTGCGTGCCAGGATAGCCACAAAACACAAAATACTTACCGATGGTAAGTTCTTGTCTTTTCGCGATCGGGGCGAGTTGAACAGCACGCCACACAACATGACGGCATAGTCGACCTCCCTCTGTCGCATCTACTGAATTTCAAGAATCTTGTAGTGTCGTGAAGCGACACCCTTTGGTGACTTGTAGTTGTGGCGCCTTCCGTGAGATGGCACCCCCCCCCCCCCTTCCCGACTTTGTACGGTATTGCACGGGACAAGTAAAGTCATTCTCTTTCTGGTCGGGACACCGTCTGAACGTTGTCTGGTGTTTCTCCCCTTCCGCGGCCGTCCGGCCCGGAACACAACAACTGCACCATGGGGACGAGGATGAACATCACGGGACTTGCGCCTCCGCCGCCGTTCCTCGCCACACCCGGCACGCCAACCATGGTCCCTCTGGTTACTACTTTTCGAGAACTTTCTGGTCGCCTCCGGCGCCAACGAGCTGCCGCCGGCCCGTCGGCAGGCCATGCTCCTGCACCGCCTAGGACCCGAAGGACAGCGCATTTTCGACGCACTTCCGCAGCCGACGCCGAGCCCGACAGCCGCCGCAGTAGCCGACGAGGCAGAAAAGAGCAGCTAGCCAGACAAACCAGACCCGTACGACGCGGCCCTCCTAACCCTAACACGTCACTTCGCTGCCCGCTGCAGCGTCCGGGTGGAACGACAACGGTTCCGCGAGCGTCGTCAACTCTCCGGTGAACTAGCAGCGGACTTCGTCCTTGCGCTCCGCGAACTGTCAGCGCCCTGAAACTTCGCCGCTCAAGCTGACGAAAACATGTGCGACCAGTTCGTCGCGGGCGTCACATGCCCGCATCTGCGTGAAAGACTGCTCCTCGAAGGAGACACGCTGAGCTTCGACCGCGCAGTGGAAATTGCGTAGCTTCGCGAGCAGGCTGCACGTGAGTCAGAAGCCCTCGCAAACCCTGTCCGGCGCATCACGTCGCAAGCTCCACGGGGACGGAAGTCAACCAAACGCAACGGTCGAGAGAGCCGTCGTTCTCATAGCCGCTCACGCGGTTCGCCGTGCTCACGCCCTGCACACACGCCAGCGTCACGAAACTCCGGCAGCGTCGTTCCGTACTCCGGCTCCAACGGACCCGCTGCATGTGGAAACTGCGGCACATCAACGTGCGACTCTTCTCGCTTCCCCGCACGTGGTCGTACCTGCTTCGGATGCGGACGTCGCGGCCATTTCCACTAAGTCTGTCGACGCGACCGTCACAACCGAGAAAGAAGTTCAGCTCGAGTTCATGAAGTTGTGACGGACGAGGATACAGCGAGCGTCTTCAGCATTCTTTCCGTCCACACCGACGAGCATACAGGCGTCTACGTTGACGTCCGAGTGACGCTACTTGCTTCGACGTCGCCGCCGCGTGTCGTCACGTTCCTCATTGACACCGGCTCTGCTGTCTCCATCATCGGGAAGGAGAATGCCCGGAGACTGTTCCAGAAGAAGGTACAGCTGAGCAGCCCTCGAGTTACCCTACTGGACTTTTCACGGCAGAAGATTCCTGTGTGTGTTTCATTCTATGCACGTGTCGCACACAAGGGAGAAGAGGCCCTGCTGACCTTCTACGTCACGCCCAGTGGAACATCGCTTCTAGGCCTGGACGCCGTAAAAGTTCTGGGTCTTCAGATTTTGGGCGCCGAGCTTCGCTGTTTGTACACCGCTGCAGAACCAACCGCTGCCACGCTTGCCTCCACCCCTTAAACTTGTCCTTCAGGCACCGTGAAGCCGACACTGGTTGCTCCGAGCCTTGGTCTACCAGCGCCGCTCTCGACCGAGTTTGGTCAACTTTTCTCACCAGGTATGGGACTTGACAAGGGGGTACAGCAGAAGGTCAAGATCACGCAGTCTGTTGTTCCAGTTGCGCTGAAGTTGAGGCGTCTACCGCTTGCCTTGCGGCAGCAAGTCACCAACGAGCTGAAGCGTCTCGAAGCTGCCGACATCATCGAAAGAATCAGCGCATCCGAATGGGTTTCCCCAGTCGTCGTCGTCCGCAAGGAAGACGGCAGCATTCATCTTTGCGTCGACCTCAGAGAACGCAACAAGGCAGTAGTCGTCGACAACTTTCCCTTGCCGCATACGGAAGAGCTGCTGCACTCCTCAGTGGAGCCCGCCACTTCTCCAAACTGGACCTGGCAGCTGCATATCATCAAGTCCTGCTTCATCCAGACAGTAGAGACCTCGGCATTTAAACACATGAGGGGCTCTTCCTTTCATTAAAGGATTTGTTCTGGACTTGCATCGGCCCCAGCTGCGTTCCAGCAGCTGATGACAAGGATTCTGCACGGCTGCAGTGGCGTCCTCTGCTACATAGACGATATAATCGTCTTCGGAAAGACTCTGCAAGAGCACACTGAAAACCTCCGCGAAGTTCTTCGTCGGATCTCCAAGGCTGGTCTCAAGCTCAATGAGAAGTGCGTCTTCAACGCATCTGAGCTCTCGTTTCTTGGACATTGTGTCAGCGCTGAAGGTATAGCACCCCTTCAGGCCAAGGTCGACGCGATCGCCCATGCAGCCGTTCCATCTGAGCCTGGCATGTGCGCTCTTTCTTGGGCCTCGTTGAGTAATACGCCAGCTTCGTCTCTAGGTTGGCCGAGGAGGTAGAGCCGATGCGTCGACTACTACGGAAAGGTGTTCCTTTCGTCTGGGATTCCGCCGCGGACGCTAGCTTCGCCAGGGTGAAGAGACTCCTCGCCTCGCACCAATTGCTAAGCATGTTCGACCCAGCGCTCCCTGTCATTGTTGCCAAAGACGCTTCTGCATATGGTCTAGATGCCGTCCTGCAGCAGGTCGACGGGCCTCATACTCGCACGGTTGCCTTCGCATCACGGTCTTTGACTGCAGCCAAGCGGACGTACTCGGCAGGTGAGCGAGAGGCCTTGGTCTGTTTGTGGGCCTGTGAGAGGTGGCACACATACTAGCGGGGTCGGCCCTTCACTCTTCTCACAGATCACAAGGCCGTGGTGACCCTGCTCTCTGCACAAAGCACGGGACAGCGTCCTCTTCGCATCGCACGGTGGACAGCACTGTTGCTCTGCTACAACTTCAAGGTCGAGTAGCGTCGCGGCTCTGACAAAAAAGTACCGGATGCCCTGTCTCGACAACCAGCGCCAGGCACTGAAGAGAGAGCGCAGGCCGAAGAAGAGGTCGTGACCTCGGTGACATCAGTTGTGCATCGGGAAGACCTGCAACGCGCCAAAGTGGAGGATGGCACGTTACAAAACGTCATGCACTGTGTCCAGACGGCGTGGCCTGCTCGGAAGAACCTGACTGCAGACCTGGTCCCATACTACGAGGTCCGCAGCGAGTTGTCGGTGGTTGATGGTCTGCTTCTGCGCTCAGAACGCGTCGTAATTCCAACCAAGCTAACGGTGACGTTCGTCCAGAACGCGCACGAGTCCCACCCTGGGATTGTAAAGACAAAGAGGCGCCTTCGATAGAAGTTCTGGTGGCCTGGACTAGACAAGCACGTCGAAGGCACCATCGGCAGTTGTACAGGGTGAAACAAGGAGACGGCAGGCTCTTTAAATCGACCGGAAAATTCGGTTTCTTAACCTATCGCGCTACGACTTTGTGCAGCGTTGCCCACAGATGGTGCATTTTTTTTTGTAAAATTTGCAACGAACGAAATTACCCGAGGAAAAAGTAAAGAAAGAAAAAGGCTTAGCTCCTATGGAAACGCAGCGACGCCACCGGTCTTCAAACAACACGGCGCCGTTTCGCACGGGAGACAAGAGATGGCGCAAGCGGTCGCGACGCCAACTGCCGCTAACGAACGAGCAGACGACGCCGAGAGCCGGCGTATTTAGCAAACACGGAACTGCAGTTGCTTGTTGTTACCGCGCCTGTTTTTGTTTCTGCGACTGTCGCCGCCTGCGGAACGCGCGCCGCTTTTGAGTCGAAAAGATTGTCTGCTAAAGACGCTGGCTCTCGGCGCCGTATGCTCGTTCGTTGGCGGCGTTCGTTGCGCCATCTCTTGTGTCCCGTGCGAAACGGCGCCGTGCTCTTTGAAGACCGGTGGCGTCGCTGCGTTTCCATAGGAGCTAAGCCTTTTTCTTTCTTTACTTTTTCCTCAGGTAAGTTCGCGCTTTGCAAATTTTACAAAAAAAAATGCACCATCTGTGGGCAACGCTGCACAAAGTCGTAGCGCGATAGGTTAAGAAATCCGAATTTCCCGGTCGATTTAAAGAGCCTGCCGTCTCCTTGTTTCACACTGTACAATCTGCCAGTCCGCTGACAAAAGTGTCAAGATAGCGCCAACACTGCTCCATCCAGTACCACTTCCCGAAAAACCTTAGAGCAAAGTCGCCATCGACATTGTCGGCCCCTTCGAGCAAGCACCAGCGAACTGCCGTTTCGCCATCTCAGTTGTCGACTATTACTCAAAGTAGCCGGAGGTCGCCTTCTGCAGTGACATCACATCTCAGAAAGTCATGAATTTTCTGTCTACCTTTTTAGCACGAGAAGACTACCCGACAGAGATCGTCTCTGACCATGGCCGACAGTTCACATCAACAGAGTTTGAGACGTTCCTCGAAGCAAGAGGAATAAAGCGCTCGTTCTCCTCAGTCTATCCACCCCCAGGCAAACGGCCTGGTGGAGAGGTTCAACAGGGTGCTAAAGTCATATATGCAGTTGGCGCTGCTGGAACACCGTCCTCTCAAGCCAACCGTCGTCGAGTATCTGGGAATCTACAGGGCTACACCACACTCTACCACCGGGTTGGCTCCTGCTGTGCTGCTCCACGGGCGCCCCATGAGGACAGCACTTGACGTCATTGGCCTCCCGACTGCAGAGCTCTGCTCCAACCCTGCTCGGAAGATGCGTCGCCTTCGCAAGAGCGTGAGGGTCCAACAAGCCAAGAGTAAGGCTTATGCCGACCGACGTCAAGCTGCCAAGGCCGCGAGCTTCCAGGTGGGTCACTACGTGAGAGTGGGAAGACAAGTTCATGGCCCAAAGGATACCCCCACTTTCGGACCACCGCTGAAGATGTTGGGGATTGGTCGTTTTACCTAGAAGACGGACGTACGTGGAATGGGTCGAAGTTAACGGCAGTGCCCAGGGAGTCACAGCCGAACCAAGACTCTTTGCAGAGTTATCTTTAGTATGACAACACCGAGTTACCTGGCACGTCTGGGTCGGCTCCCACCACATTACCAGTGGGCACACCCCCTTAGTCACCGGTCGGCGCACAACCAGAACTTCAGGCGCCACAGGTGGAACGGAGTTCACGGGTGCATGGCCAGGAAGGTGACGGGGAGCCTGTTCTTCGACGATTCGACGATCTTCTAGAGAGCGGCGCCCACCACAACGTCTTCTGGACTATGTTTAGTGACAGTTCGTACCTTGCAGAAAGTGACTGCTTGCGTTTTTCAGAAGGGACTGCTTGTTGTTTTCAGAGAGTGACTGCTCGTGTTTTTCAGAATGTGACTGCACGTGTTTTGCAGAGAGTGACGGTTTTTAGAGCGCAGCTCTTAGGCGCCCGTTCCCGGCTTGAGCGGCGTCGCCGTCGGCGTCGGCGTCGGCTTCGCCGTCGGCGTAACCACGCGGTGCCTTATGGGACGCGTGGCGTCACTGATGACGGCATCGGCATCGTCACTGATAACGTCATCAGTGACGTCACTGATGAAATCATCGGCATCCACATCGTCGTCGTCACTGATGACGTCATCAGTGACGTCACTGATGACGTCATCAGCATCCGCATCGTCATTGTCACTGATGACGTCATCAGGGACGTCACTGATGGCGTCATCGGCATCGTCATCGTCACGTGAATCCCCCAAGGTCACGCGACGCCCAAGGGCAAGTGACCCCAAGGTCACGTGACCCCCCCCCCCCAGGTCCTTGACCCACCCCCCAGTACCCATCCCTCCTCCTCCTCAAGAGCTGCGCTCTAATTCGGTGTTACAGGGAGTTGTAAACGGCCTTCACTTTTTTTTAGTACAGACAGGACTGCTTTAAAGTGAGTTAAGGTGCAAGCAGAACATAAAATAATGAGGGGGGAGTGGATATAGTGTCGTGAAGTGACACCCTTTGGTGACTTGTAGTTGTGGCGCCTTCCGTGAGGTGGCACCACCACCCCGAGTTTGTAGAGTATTGCACGGGACAAGTCAAGTCATTCTCTTTCTGGTCGGGACACCGTCCGGTTGTTGTCTGGTATTTCTCCCCTTCCGCGGCCGTCCGGCCCGGAACACAACGAATCTGCTTCGTCGAGCGGCTTCAATCAAGCCCGAAATTTCACCCACGTTACAGTGTTCTAGACCTAAGGCTTTTTTTTATGGCACCCTGCCACCACAGCGCTGTCCGCCATATTACTCTGATTGCTAGAGATAATATAACTCTACCAAAAAGATCGCCGACCGTGGCCACATTCCTGTGAATAGGCCAAAAGTCAAAAGGTCAAATTAGTCGTTAGTTGTTTATATAGCAGGAGGTTAGTCTGCCAGAAAATGTCGACATTGTTACCCACTGTAGATAAACATTTCATCCAGTGCAGTACAACCGCTAACCTGGGGTCTTTAAAGTGCACCACTCAGTAGTGATACATGACCGCTCATCCAGATCGGAACGGGCAGCGGTGGGAATTGAACCCGGGATCCCTGGGTTCTGCGGCGCGAGCTTTCGCTCCACGTGCTCCGAGCTGGTATGCGCTAGCCCACTCAGCCACCGATCTCCCCTGTGCATGAGCGAATCTGGGCAAACGCAATCCAGCGAATAGTCATAGAGATCAGTCTCGTCTCCTGTGCGATGTTTATCACCAGTGAGACGATGTGTATGCATGTCTGTTTTTTAATATATTTCTTGTCTCTGGTCAAATTATAAAATTCGTTCACCAGCGTGCGTTCGTTTTTAATAATTCAAGATTATAGTATATTATAAATGGTTACCTCAGTTGGAGTGTCGATTTTGGTAGTCATGGTTTCGTTCGACATGTCTTCTGTTTAGAACCGCCGCTCCCGCAAATACCAGATTGTCTGCAAACAAAATCACTATAATTGAGGGCAAACAAGCGCACTAGAAGCCTGATTTTTAAACGACCGAAGCCAATTACATTATTTTTAACCAGATAGTTTCTTGGTCCTATGATCTTGCTTCGTTTTAAGAGACTAACACTTGCATAATAAAAAAGAATCCATAATTACTCTTCAACCAAAAGCGAGATTTTGTTTCGCATGAGTGTTCCGCTTTTTAAAATGTTTCTGCAATTTCCACTCCAAGTTAGAAGTGACGTCAGGGTTCAAAGTGTCAGCGACCCGACTTACAAGGACGGGAATCAAGCACGCTCAAGTCTAGCAGCAGCCTCACAGGTGCGCTCTTCAATCCGTTGTAAGCATCTAGGGCAGTAAACAAAAGTAAAATAGTTTTACGGGTTTTTTTTTTTTTTTTTGGCGAAACTGCAAAACGGTCGAGCCACGGCTGGATAATTTTAGAGATGGCTTCCACACAACCCCAGGATTCTAGGACAACAGCTGCTGCAAACTTGCGCCATCTGTCGGCCGACGCACGAGCACCCGAGCTTGAAGGCGCCATGAAACCAATTTTGGGCTGGGATAAATTATTTTCAATTGGGACTTTACTGATAGCATATCGTTTAGTGAACCAAAGGAAAGTGGGTAGAAAGTCAAAATCTAGCTTTTCAGTACGAACATTTTAAGATATATCGGACTACTTCGTAGCTTCTTTTCTTCGAAAGCTCTCCGCCTTTTCACTATGATACTTCCGCGGTTCCCAAAGCGCGTCAGCGGTGCCAAAACGACGTCAGCCGACCCAAGTTCACGCATTGTACACGAGAACAGCGTTACTCGGACGCATGCGCTCGTCAACAATCAATCCGTCGACGAATGTTTGGATTCGCATTCGTGGCCAATAAGTGCCCTGACATAACTTTTCGTCACTTGCGAATTACAAGATTTATGGCGTGCTTAAAAAGCACAGTGTAAGCTTGGAGTCTGCTCGATAATTTAGATTACTCCGGTTTACAAAATAGATTTAGACAAGGTCTTTACAGTTTAGACATGAAGAGGGCTCTTGAAGGTTGATGTCGTACCGACCAACGGTTCCAACTAGGCTCTGCTCACGCCGGTAGCCATTTTTCTTCTTCCTCTCATCTTAGCACATGCCCCTTGGTCTCTTTTCTTGTGCTGTGTGTAGTCGGGCGCGTATCCACATTTAGCAAGAAATGTCCTCAATATTTAATATCCTCCCCGCCGAATGAGCATGCTCATTCGTTATGAGCTTCCAGCTGATGTAACAATTGAATGGGAGGACTAATGGTTGTTCCTCCTGACAAACGGACCACGCAGGATCGGACGTGGCCGTCTCGTCCCGGGAACACTTGCAGGACGCGGCCAGTTTTTCAGGTTTGTCGCATATGGAAGTCGTCGTGCAGTAGCACCAAGTTATTTACCCGAAAATTACTCGAGGCTGCCGGTGTGCTGTGATGAAATTACCTTAAAGTACAGAGGTATTCTTGGCGCCAGCTCTTCCATAGTGTAGTCGATAGCGCCTCGCGGTGCTTCCAACGGCGCGTTAGATCGTTGGCTGATGACAACACAGGCTATCCTCCTCGAGTTGGGAAGGAAGTCAGTCGTTTACCGACAAGAAAATGTGCGGGTGTCAATGGTTCTGTTTCGTGCGGGTCAGAGGAAATGGAGGTCAACGGTCGAGAATTGATCCCAGCATCTATCTCAGTCAATATGGTGCTCAGCTCTTCATAGGTTACGTAACTGCACACCAGAACCTTTTTCAGAGGGATATTAACTGATCTAATCAAGCCGCTCGTGGAGCGATGAATTTTCAGTTGATGCCTTGAATGGACAGGTAGTTGAGTGACTCCTGGTCTCTCATTGTTTTTCATATATTTCTGAATTCAGCAGACGCACGGTGGAAACTCTGCGCATTATCAGAGTAGATCGTGTGGCAGAGTTCGCGCCGGGCCACGAAGCGACAAAATGCCAAAAGAAAACTACCTGAAGACAAGTCGCTCACCACCTCTAGATGTATTGCTCAAGTGACTGCGCAGGTCAGTAGCAGAATGTGTGATTTTTTTTTATCTTGCCTTCCTACTTGGCGAGGACGGGTCCGGCGAAGTCGAGTCCCGTGACCGCAAAAGGGTCCGCCTCCAACACTCGGTCTCGTGGCAGCGGCGCGACGGATTCAGTATCACTTTTGCTGTTCGTCCTTCTGCAGACAAGACAACGGCTCAAAGCCTTCTTAACTACTTGTCGAGCTCGTATAAACCAGAATGTGTTGCGCAGCTGAGTTAGAGTGTCCGTGCACCCTGCATGTAGCAGCCGTCGATGTGTGCTAAAGATCAGCAGTTTCACAAAGTGGTGTGTCGAAGGCAAAACGACAGGATGTGCCGTCTCATAACCGAGGTCTGAATGTTGTAGGCGTTTTCTCAGTCGTATCAACCCTCTGTCATCTATAAATTCATTCAGAGTGCGCAGATCTGACGAGCCACTGCACTGTTCGCCTCGTTCTAGTTGGTTTAGTTCATCCTCAGAGGCTTCCCTTTGAACTTGACGGAGCAACCTAAGACGTGCCTCCCCTATCTCTTCACTTTTGAGTGGACCCTAGAGATTCTCTTTGGCGTGTCTACAATTATTGATAAAACATAGAACCAAAGCAGTGACCCGCTGTAGGCGATTCAGCTCCCCAAACTTTCCGGTGTTTCATTACTAGTACTCTGATTCTTGTATAAGTCCACGGCCCTGTCAGCAGGCAGGACGCAGAACAACGCAGCACACAGCATCGCCCCGTAGCTGTCAGAGTCAATGCCGAAAGTCCTCAGCCAAGCGATGTTGCGATGAACGCGATCGTGTAGACGACAGAAGACTCCGACGTAACTCAGTGCATTCGCTTTTGGCAGGTTCAGCAGCTGCGTGAGGTGTTCTTGAACAAGGACGTCTTTTTGCCGAATCTCTCCTTCAGAAGCTCCACGGCATAAGCGTAGCTGTTCCCCGTTGCTTGGATGCCGCTTACTGCCGCCGCCGCCGCCGCCGCCGCCTTGCCCGTCAGCACCGTCTGCAAGTATAGAACCTTTTCCACGCCGGGGAGCTCGATGTCGTCGTGAATCGCCTGTCGGAACTGCTCCCAGAAAGGAAGCCGATTCAACTTCTCTCCGTCAAACTGTTGGAGTTCAAGCTTTGGAAGTTTAAGCTGTCCAGCTCGGCTCTGCGTTAGAGTGGTCGATCGTTTTGTGGTCTCTGCGACACTGCTCTTGATAGATGGCGATGTTCTAGTCTCTATAGGCATCGAAGACGTGTCCGCATTCGGGTGATGACACTTTGTGTCTCCCTGACGGCCCTGTATTCTCCGGCGAGGTTTTCGTTCTTTACGTAGACCTCGATGAGCGCATCTTTCTCCTTGAGTTCCCTTGCCAGGGCATCCAGCTCGTCCGTTATTTCTGCGAGGCGTTCTTCGTGATGAGGCCTGAAGTTCTCAATTGACACCGCCGCCTGGATCTCCTTGCTTAGACGTTCAATTTCGGCTCGCGTCACCAATCTTTCGGTCTGGAGCCGCTCCATGTTCGTTGTTTCGCTGATCTCGTATTGTCGCTGGAGTCCCGGGTATCGGCACCAAATGTTCGACAGTTTAGATTAATCCGGTTTACAAAAGAGATTCATACATGGTCTTTACAGTTTAGACATGGGGAGGGCTCTTGAAGGTTGGTGTCGTACCGACCAACGGTTCCAACTGGGCTTTGTTCGCGCCGGTAGCCTATTTTCTTCTTCCTCTCTTCTTAGCACATGTCCCTTGGTCTCTTTTCTTGTGAGGTGTGTAGTCGGGTGCGTATCCACATTTAGCAAGAAATGTCCTCAATGTTTACTGGAGTCATCGCGCCGGTGTCCAAGAATGTCACTACGACGTAATTTTGCAATTCGCCTTTGAGTTGAGGATTGAAGCAAAGGAGGAAGAGGTAGAAAAATCGTTTCATGACCCCTTTAGCTGAATAGATGAAAAATTTTATATTTTACTGTTTCATAACAAAACCAGGAATCTGATTGCTCTCTGGGAACAAGAAAACTAGCAGGATGGCCCACCTATGTCCAAAATGTAAAGGAAATCAAATATTTACATCCTGGAACAATATGTACGATCCAATAGACCACAAGGTAAATAGGAGCACAAGCGGCTAGCTCCAGGGAAGAAACTAACAGCATTTTAAAAAAAAAACTAGAAATAAGTGATATTGCTTAACATGTAAAATCCGTAGCTTATTTACAAAGAGCATTCTCAACGTGTTATGTAGTTCCGAGTTAGCGACGTTTGAAGTTCCTCCTAAAACAGTTAGCGATTGCAAACGAAAATTTGTTATCCAAGCAGAGCTTTCAGGCTCATAGCCCTCCAAAACGCTGCAAACGTTTTATGAGATACCATACGCACTCCAGGGAAGCAGTATTTTGATTTGAAGCTAATATTTCTCGCGGATTACTATTGTCAAAATACGCTTTTCTTCGACTCGCTGACTTTCTGGGCAGGTGCGCCTCGGGCAGGAAGACACTGTCATCTCTTGAGAAGATCCAAATTTTACCCTTTCTGTAGCTGTGTATATGATGCTCTTTAATCCGAGACACACTTTTGATACTTGGCATATTCAATTTTTTGTAAATGTTCGAAAATTGTTCCTTGTGTCGGAACATGTAATTGTGAGCTTCAGAGGCTAAGACCTGGAGACTTTTGGGGCAGGTGCGCTTTTCACAGGAAGCCCCAATTATCAATTGATAAGATACAAATTCTGCCTATTTTGCAGTCTGGTATGTGCTTTACTGTGATCAGAGAGAGCATTTTAATAACTGGCTTGTCCTCTTTTGTGATTTTTTTTTTGTTTGGAAATGGTATCTCGAGTGAAACTGACTTAATACACATAAATCAAACTAATTTAATACACTTCATACTAGAAGAAAAATAGCCCGCTTTAAAACCCTCTTCCAAATCATCAAACACTCCATTGAACTTCCGCAGACAAATACGTAACTTTTCCGACTAGAACAAATACCAGATTTACACACTCGAAAACGATTATTGAACACCGGTATCGAATTGATTGCTTTAAATAATCCTTTTTTCCTCGCACAACATCGGAGTCGAACAAGCTACCAAGGCATGGCGTTGACTGTGATAATGTTTCTTTGGTTTTAGACCAACTCGCACCTTATGTATAAATAGCTTGTTTTGTAGCGGGAACAGCACTGTAACTATTACCTACTTCATCTAGACTGAACTTCTGTTTTTATTGGTGCTGCGGGACCATGAATAAGTGTTTGTGCATGTATTGTCATACAGTTTTCTTTTTTTCAAAGTGCTGTGCCCCTTGCCTCGCTCTGATGTCGATTCCAATCTATATTTCTTATCATAGCGAATTGTATTTGAACGCAACAGTGTTGTCTTATTATTGTTCATTCTGTGTTGATCTGTGCCACTCCTAATGCATTTCTCTCAAGGAATAATAGTGTCGTTAAATAAATAAAAATTTAATTTTGCGTTCTGGGGACTAATGCGCGCGTACTTTTGGGCAGATGCGCTTTTCAGAGGAAGCCACGATTATCAGTTGAGAACATACAGATGCTTCCTATTCTGTAGCCTGGTAGGTGCTGTACTGTAGTCCGAGAGAGCATTTTAATATCTACCACATTCTTGTTTTCTGTAATTTTACTAAAATGGTTCCTCATCTCGGAACATATGCTGGGTGATTCAAGGAGCGGCCAGGCTCTTTAAATCGACCGCAAAATTCGGTTTCTTAACCTATCGCGCT
The DNA here is from genome assembly GCA_013358835.2 of Ixodes persulcatus. NCBI lineage: Eukaryota > Metazoa > Arthropoda > Arachnida > Ixodida > Ixodidae > Ixodes > Ixodes persulcatus. The sequence continues at coordinate 30,590 of JABSTQ010007989.1, read as the reverse complement.
ACGATTTTGTGCAGCGTTGCCCACAGATGGCGATTTTTTTTTTTGTAAAATTTGCAAAGAGCAAACTTACCTGAGAAAAAAGTAAAGAAAGAAAAAGGCTTAGCTCCTATGTAAACGCAGCGAAGTCACCGGTCATCAAACAATACGGCGCCATTTCGCACGGTAGACAAGAGATGGCGCAAGCAGTCGCGATGCCATTATGCCAACTACCGCCAACGAACGAGCATACCTCGCCGAGAGCCGGCGTCTTTAGGCCCGCTTCAGACGGGGCAACTTTCCCGGCAATTTCGGGGTTGCTGGCGGGTTGTTCCCTAGCTCTCCCTAGATCGACGCGAATTGCTGAGATCGGGTCCGGCTCGAAACGGACGAGCAACTGGAACAACTCGGAGCCGTTTGAAGCGGCAGCAGCCAATCAGGGACGCGATATTTTCACGTGACACCCCGTGGTGGTGATGATGACAACTAAAGACTTGGTTCTGGTTTGAAATCGATCGTTTTTGGAAATAAACCTTTTCAGAAAGATGAGTTAGTATTCTCAACGCCATTTAAAGATATAAAAACACGTTTTTAGCGCGTAGCTTTGCGTCTAAATAGTGCAAGAAAATTCAAAGTGATTGATGATGATAGCAAGTCGTAGCAATTCGGTTGCTGCGTGTGAACGCGTGTTGCGACGTCAAGTTGCTGGGTGAAATTGCTCCGTCTGAAGCGGGCCTTAGCAGACGATCGTTTCGACTCAAAAGCGGCTCGCGTTCCGCAGGCGGCGACAGTCGCAGAAACAAAAACAGGCGCGGTAACAACAAGGAACTGCAAAGCAGACGACATAACTACCCCGAAAAAAAAAGTCAAGATATCCCGACAAACCATTTTTTCATCAATTATCTGTGCATCCAATATGTTTTATTAGTAAGGATGATAAAATAATGCATTCACAACTGATATTAGAAAAGCTCGCGCCGCTTTTGAGTTGAAACGGTCGTCTGCTAACGACGCCGGCTCTCGGTGGCGTATGCTCGTTTGTTGGCGGCAGTAACGTTGGGTGGCAGTTGGCATCGCGACCGCTTGCGCCATCTCTTGTCTCCTGTGCGAAGCGACGCCGTATTGTTTGAAGACCGGTGGCTTCGCTGCGTTTCCATAGGAGCTAAACCTTTTTCTTTCTTTACTTTTCCCTAAGGTAAGTTCACTCTTTGCAAATTTTACAAAAAAAAAAATGCTCCATCTGTGGGCATGCTGAACAAAGTCGTAGCACGATAGGTTAAGAAACCGAATTTTGCGGTCGATTTAAAGAGCCTTGCCACTCCTTGAATCACCCAGTAATTTTCAGCTTGAGAGACCTAGACCCGCAGGCTTTTGGAGCAGGGGCGCGTCTCATAGGAAGCCAAAATTAATCATTGATAAGATACAAATGCTGCCTGTACTGTAGCCTGGTAAGTGGTTTACTGTAGTACGAAGAACATTTTGATAACTGGCACGTTCTTTCCTCTTGTGATTTTTTTTTTTTTTTTTAATATGGTTCTTCGTGTCGGAACATGTACTTTTGAGCTTTAGAGAAGACCCGCAGGCTTTTGGGGCAGGTGCACTTTTCACAGGAAGCTACAATTATGAGCTTAGAAGATACAGATGCTACATATTCTTTAGCGGGGTATGTCTTGTATTGCACTAGAAAAGAAAGTGATGAATTGTTTTCGTTTCTTTTCTTGTTGTTATTTACAATATTGTTCCTGACGTAAAAGTCATGCTGATGTTGTTTTGGCTTATAGTCATTCAAAAGATAAGAAAGGCACGGATGTCCTCCTGCATTCCCGCCTCTTGGACAAAGCTTTATCGTTAGATAACATGATGGCCTTTCGTGAGCTTTGAGCGCGCTCGCGGTTTCATGGTACCGGAAGGCGACGAGCACGTCTTAGTAGCCGGGCAGCCGAAAGAGGCGCCCTGCAACTCCAATACACGCCTCTGGCGTCACGTGATTAAAGTGGCGCTGCTGTCGGCACATGAGCAGACGCTTTTTTTTTTTTTTTTTTCACCCGAAGCTCTTTCTACTGTGGGCGCAGTGTCCCCACCTAGTGTGGGAAAACCCTGACTTTTTTTTTTGTAAGCAGTTTGCTGCTTTCTTTATACTATAAGCGTGGCATTCCGGCCCAGATGGCGGGTTCGAATCCCGACCGAGGTGCCCGCAATCTGACGGAGGCTTATTGCGGAGAAGGAGCCAGTGACCGAGCTTTCGGCTGCACGTCAAAAGATCCCCAGGTGGTCGAAATTAATCCTCAGTCCTCCGCTGAGGCGTGCCTGATGCCCGTCGTTGGTTTGGCACGTAAAATCCCCAAATTGATTTGATTTTGTGGCATTGTGGTCAGTGCCCCACGTGTGTAAGTGCGCGGATTTCTAGAGTAAAGGTACCTTTCGCAGCCTCGCATGCATTTACAAGAGCATACTCAGCCATGGTTTGGGAAACGCGCCTCCTCGTAGCATTTCCCCACCTAAGGGAAGCACGTGACGCCTGATTGGAGTGCTCGTTGTTGGATTCGGGCAGTTTTCGATGCGCCTTACAAACCGTGGGATATTTCGCTCTGTATATGTGTCTACTGCTTTAAAGGGGCCATGAAACGCTTTTTGTACTTTCGCTAAATACTACTCAAAATCACTCCCTAATGTTAATAACCGAATAAATTTGCCTTAGATCTTCTTTCTATACAATGGCAGTCGGCTAATAAATACGAAATATTTGAGCATCGTTCATCCCCTCAACTCGCGGGGCCGGAATAAGCGTCCACGTGGCCTGCTGCCTATACTATGCCACCAACGTTATTCATAGCCACGCCCTGGCGTCGGCAAAGTGCAAAAAACACGTGCTGAGCTCCAGAAATTGTTAGAGTTTGGCTATGCTCATCACCGCAATGGTTGGACACGAGCCACTACCCGAGTGTCCGCCGAGGCATTGATTGCTACGAGCCGAAGACGAGTGCTCACGCAGTTATCATGTTCAATTTATGAGCCGCGCTCGACTGTCATCAGGCGGGTGGTTTCGACCCAACAATTACGTCCTCAAGGTTTCCGAAGGCAAGGCTGAAAGGAACAGTCCCCTTTTATCCTCGCAATTTCATTGCGACCAAGAAGCTGCTGAGTAAGTGGCAGTCCGTGCGAGTATACTTGGGCCAGACTAGGACCAGTACTCCTCCGTAAAATCCTGAAAATTCCAACCGGATATCGTTTCATGACCCCTTTAATCCTCCCCTTTTTTGTTGTTGTGCGCTTTGTTATTTCACAGAAGTATTAAAGAATTAAACAATAACAGCAGCAAGACAACGGGTCGATTATTATGACTTGCGCATACGCGATATTTAAGCCGCTGTAGAATTTATGTTGACACCCCTCTTGTCCGATCACTTGTTCCTGAGTCAACACTCTCTATGATGTCGATGTTAGATTCATTTCGCTGCTTCCGGGTGGGAAAATCGTGAACCAGCAGTAATGATAAGATTGCTCATTTCGTCCCACGAGGGTCACGATGGTTACCCTCAGGGAGGTTACCCTCGAGACGTCACACGTGACGTCACGTGTGACGCCATTATAAAAAAACACGTGACGTATGCCGTCACGTGTGACGTCATATGACGTCATACACATCTAACATTCCCAATATTGCTCTTAATTTAGCGGGGAAATGTTTCCGCTAAATTTGGCAGAAAATATTGCTTACATTTACGTGTGACGTCACACGTGACGTCACGTGCGACGTCGTGACGGTAAAAATCTATCATTAAATTTATCGGAAAATGTTAACCCCGCTAAATTTAGGCGGGGAAGGAAAAGGGGCATACCCTTCCGTCCGTATCCTCCCCTCTTCAAGAGTTGCGCTCTAATTCGGCGTTACAGAAAATTGTAAACGTCTTTAATTTTTTGGGTTCTATTGTGTATCTTCAAAAAAAAGATGTGTCAGATAATAGTGCCGGCAACCCTGCACGCGCAGGCTTAAAAAAGCGCACGCTAAAAGTTAAGCAAGTTTCTGTTCTTCGCATTAAGCGTGAACGCCTCATTCAGTACAATCAAATCGGTGCGCATTTTGTTTTTGACAGTCAGGAGTCGCCCACAATGAATTCGTGCCTCCAGGAGAAACCCTCAATCGATCTTTTCTATCAGGAAGTCTTTGGAAGACTCGATGAAAAGGGTGGAGTGCGTGGGAGACCAAGCACTGCACGCGCTAGGGATGCTGCATCACGACAACACCCGATGTCACAGTGACTACCTCCATCAATGTGTTTTTATCCTAAGAGAACATCCCTGTGGTTCTTCAGCCGCTTATCTGAAGGACCTCAGTCCTTGTAACTTTTTCCATTCCCCCAGGCATAAAACCACTATACAAAACGCTATTTTGGTATTTCGGATAATATCTAGACGACCGAAAACGACCAGCTGAAACACATTCCAGCAGATGACATTCAACAGTGCTACCATCAATGGAAACAACGCCTCCCTCAGTGTGTAGCTATCCAATTGGCTACTTTAAAGGTGAGAACCTTGATGTATGAAAACTAAACTTTATGTCTGAGGAAAACAGTCGATAAACTTTTCTGACACAACTAAAGATTAATCAGAGTTTATAATTAACCCAATCTACCATGTATTCTATTAGCACCAAGTGGTTTGCTGGACTTACCTCTCGGAGTGGTTCTGTGCGCAAGACTCAATTGAACACCTCTTTTTTCTGCAGCTTGAAAAACAACGCGTGACGATTAAAAAGGTCACCTTCCCCAGAGAGCATGTGGATGCTTACAGAGCATGCGCCAAACTTCCCGGCGTGTTTCTTTTAGAAATAATAATAAACCCCAGTTAATATTTGATGAAAAACCAGCGGCACAGTCAAGCCACTACTGCAAACAGGATGCAAGGGACAAAAAAAATATTACAGCAGCTGCAACGAACTATAGCACGCTCTCCGAATGGCTGTGATGGAGGGCCCCATACCTGATGCTCGCTCGACCCCGCTATCTTGTAGAAACGTGTGCTATAATGAACGCTGTCGGATCTAGATCACCGCATTGTATCGTGTTAATGCTCGTCTTCGTTGTACTTATAAAACGATACCGCCGGGGCAACTCTTTCCTGGTAGCGTGATCGCGTTGTAAAACTCTTTCGTTCTTTTGTTGTTGTTTTTCTTGGTAAGGGGGGGGGGGGGGGGAGGGTCGTGTTTTTTTCTGGGCCCTGTACTTAACTTGATTCCCGCCATTTAAAAAAATGTATAAGCATCTAGGCCATCTACGTAACTTGGCCCCACGAACGACGATAATGACCCCTGGAGAAGGGGAACAAGGGGGACAAAGGACGAACACAAACCTTCAAACACAGCAAGGTGACTTGTGCGCGACCGAAAAAATCCGCCCGCTCCTGGTATAAAACCAGGAACCTCCTCATTTTCAGTGCAGTGCAGTACCAACTGAGCCAGCCAGGAGTTAGACGTCAGTAGATCAAACGGGTTCTATCAGCCGCCACCACTCTAATATCAATAAAGGTGAACGGCCTGCATTTTAAGGTTAGGATGATATTCTAATTCATGCAAAGCTGCAAGCGAGCAAGACAAGAATAATGATAAAAATTCCTGGAGAAGGGAAACAAGTGGGGCAAAGGACAAACACAAGTCTCCAAACACAGCTAGGCGACTGGAGCGAAACCCATAAAACTCGTCGGGAAGGCGGCGGACAAAATCCGTTTGCTCTACTGATGTGTTTAACTCCTGGGGGGCTATGTTCGACAACTGTTTTGTTTCTCCTAAAACAAACAGAAGTGACAACATCGCGTCTGATTGGTTCGAGACTCAAATGACGAAAGTTCCCTATGAAAATGTAAGCGGAGACGGGTAAGCCGAGCGCCGGAATGTGACAAAAAAAATTGAGAGACTTGTCGTTTCCTGGCTGTTTCGTCTGAAAAGGGAACAAGTCTGTCGATGGTCTCCTTCGGCGTGAAACCGATTGACTTTGTCTCATTTTAGTAATGGGTGCATTTTTGTACCGGAAACAAGGCTCGATTGTGTTTATTAGTGTGTGTGGCATGAATGAGGAATATTTTACGAGTATCTGCCGCTGGCAAACGACTCAAAATGGATTGTGCTACCGCGCCGTCGAGAGCACAGTGGAGAGGCTGCGACGGCAACTTTTGTGTCCTGCGGGGCCGTGCTCGTTTTACCATTTACCGTCATGCAAACAAAGCTGTGTTGGTGTCTTTTTGTTACCTCATCGAATGTGAATTCTAGCGAAACCGGCGATACACCCAGCGTTACGTTCGTCTCAGTATTGCACGTACTACGCCGTGTTGACACATCGAGATCGCCGTGGACCGTGTGCTCAGGTTCACACTCGTGCTAACTTCTGCAAATGAGTTACCGGCAATCCAGCGTTAAGACAACAAAACGTGTAATTCTTCTTCGTCTTCACTGCTATTGATTTAGCCATGGACAGAGAGCATATCAAAATTACGTTGTCCAACTTGTTACGTTGGTTTGCTGTACTACTAATAAGAACAGTAATAATACCCATGTTTGCTTGAGATACGCGTACCCGAGAGAGAACATGGCTTGTGCACAGCTATGCGTAAAGAGTGAGTTCACCTCCACGTCTGGGATGCGTCCGAATAGATTTATGACGTGCCATGAGTGGTGCTTTTTCCGTACCTTCTAACTCGCAGTTCAATCCTGAAAATTCGCTTCTGTGGAATAGGTCATTTTAAGGTCAGTTCGTTGCAGTGAAATCTTGCTAACTCGTACAATTGGGGCGCACGCTTGCTTGATACACGCCAATTTTAGGGCCTCCACAGTGCTCTACATCTATTTTACTCTTCGTGTTCTCAATTCTTGCAGCACGCCAGCAACATTGAGAATATATGTCTGGTAGAGGTTCTACATGGCACAGTAATGTCAGACAGTGAATATAGTTTGAAAACCATCCGTGAACATGATGGTCCCTGTTCAGGGTTTCAGCTTGAACTAGCTACACAGCATTGTCTGACGAGTCTTCTAATTATTCTGCAGGGTATTACAGTGATGCCCCTTGTTGGAATCCGTCCCAAGTCTCGGACCGGTGTCGTGCAAAGGATTTTGCTGTTGTCGTGTCATATTCGCCAAAGTCTGTAGCCCTCGTCATTCTGAAATGTCTGTTCCCGGATGTGTACAGTCATCCGAGCCTGTCAGACTGGCACTTTTTGCAACTTGATGAGTTTACCAAGAGTGCATGCACTTTGACAGATGGCTGTGATGTAGCAGCGGCGACAGCACCTGCCATTGGAGCTGCCCTCTGTTACGCCTGAAATCAATGAGAGTATACCAATGCTGGATATGGTTTTATTACAAAGTGGTTGTTAATTTTTTTTTTGCTTTGCTTGCAAGTAGCTTGTCTCTCGAAGGATCAGAAGAAGGTTTCTTGGTGAAGGTTTCTTGGTTTCTCCTATCACATAGCGGAGCACCTAAATTCATCAAATGTGTGCACTTTGACGTGAATAGCCTGAAGAGATCGCTGGTCCAACAGGGTTTGGAGCTCCAGACGGCCCATGGATGATGGCCACCAACTGAAGCTTGAATATCTGGTGGATGACTGGAACCTGTTATGTCTCTTCGTTACGTTGTCTGGGCAATCAGGCAGGTTGAAATACCTGTAAGACAGGAATTATATACTTACGCAGTGTAGAGAAATTATGCTAGTTTGATTATGCTTCAAGTAACGGACGTGGTCATGTATACATCCCTGATGGAGTAGTCAACATGTTATACCAAGACTGAACGGAGCTTCAAGCAGCTCGTACTAGCAAACCTGATATACTGTAATTAGCTTCCAAACAAGGTGACTCGAATGTTTGTGGAGAATGTAGCAATGTCATTAACCCTTTGACGGTTGTCGCCGTACATGAGCAGCGGTGATTACTTATTTGAAAGTGCCCGTCTAAACCCGAAACTGTGAACACCGCAGGAGGTGCTGCTATTTGTTATGTCTTTAGTGAACTATAAAAACTATACGCCTCGCAAGTGGGCTCATTTTCGTCTTCTGCGCATGAGAAAGGAGGTAGCGGTGACGTCAGAACGCCGAGCCCTGATTGGCTGATCGCGACCCCCCTATCTGAGCGTCGTCTGCTCCTTTGCAACGTCGTCTGCTCCTTTGCAACGTCGTCTGCTCGCAACGTCGTCTGCGTCTGTCTTACCTTTCCCGCGACTTTCGGAAGCGCAGGTCTTTACGAGCGAGCTCGACTTCGCCTTTCAGAGAGTGGAGACAAAATAACTCGAGCGGTACGTTGTTTTTGTCGAACAACTAGCAGACGCGCATCAAGGAGGGAAGTCAAGGGACTCGCTGGCGAGGTGTCCCGAGGCGCCGAGGTTTGTCTGCTAAGAAGCGAGAGTGTCCGCAAGTTCCCTCCCAAATACTTTTTCCCTTCTTGCGTGTGCGGCGAGACTCCTCACTCTCAAACGGCGTCGGCGGGTCGGCGCAGTTAACGTCGCCTGCTTTACGTCTGCTAGTCAAAGTGATGGCTGCTTTACCTTTCCTGCGTCTGTCGGAGATTCACCGCTTTTTCACCGGCGAGAGTCGCCGCTGCCTCGGAAAACGAGGCGATGACAAGAGGAAGAGATTGAAGGGTTCACAAGGGTCGCGCGGGCATATTCCATTCAGAACGCCAGCCGGTCGTGGGCAGACGGTCTTGGCCAAGGACCGTCGGAGCACCGCTGCGCCGCTGCTAGGCCTATCTGCCGAGCTCGCTTGGACGGGGTCAGTGGAATCGTGGCCGTTGGAGCATTTCCCGGGTGTTTGTGGATCCAGCGTTCTTGTTCGTCGTGGTTTATTTCAAGTACTTTTTACTTTTTTTCTTGCTGCTTGTAGTCGTGACGCGTGAGAAGAGCACGTACAAAAATAAACGTCCGTTGGTCGTCGCGACCAAGTAACTGAGCGACGCTGTCGGCCATGCTGAGTTGATCGTCGTAGGATTCCGTCGTAACCTGAGCAAAACTTACGATAATTTCGTTTCGTGAATACGAATTTGTTCTGACGTTTTGTCTTACGCACTCTTTCGGCGTAACATGGTTTGTGAATCTGGCCTCTGCACTTCCGAAAGTCGCAGGAAAGGTAAGACAGACGCAGACGACGTTGCAAAGGAGCAGACGACGCACAGATAGGGGGGCCGCGATCAGCCAATCAGGGCACGGCGTTCTGACGTCACCGGTACCCCCTGCGCGAGAAGCAGACGAACTTGCCCTCCGCATATTCCCACATTGTTTCACATCGCTGGGATATTTGTAGTTTTCAAATTAGACGCTCCGCGCACGTGATACTCGGTTCTCATACCGGCTGCTCTGGCGGTAGTACCCATGGGAGGGAGCACAGGCACTTCAGACTCAGAGTTCCAACACTTTTCGGTTGTAAATTGAAAGGATGGGACCTCATCATCCGCGGGGAAGTTGGATAAAGTAACTCCGGTTGGGAATCCGAAGCAGCTGGAATGTTGCGGAAGCGGATACGCTCGAAAAAAAAAAGCGACTGGACGAAAGACTAACAATAATCCCTGGAGAGAGGGAACAAGAGGGACCTTGACTACTTTAAGTCCATATTCCTAGACAGAGACGACTCCGGCAATCTGCCGGTGATAAGGGATAAAGTGAAAAACATAATGCCTCCTGTCACAATCACGGCAGAGGGAATAAAAAAGTGTTTAGACTCCCTGCAGGTGGAAAAGGCCTCTGGTCCGGATGAGTTGTCCCCTAAGGTATTGAAAGCTTGTTCAGGTATAGTGTCCAAATACCTGTACATAATGTTTTGCAAATCTTTTGAAACAGGGTTATTGCCAAAAGAATGGAAAAAAACGCATGTTGTGCCAGTTCATAAAAGTGGATGAAAATCGACAGTAGATAATTATAGGCCTATTTCACTGAGTTGTATAGTATGTAAGGTCATGGAGCTTATCATGTATAGTAATATAATGAAGCACTTAGAAGATAATCTTTTTTTCTGTCCAAACCAACATGGTTTTCGCAAGGGCGTTTCTTGCAGTACTCAATTAATAGAACTCTTTCATGATCTGGTTAATGTAGCGGAAAATAGGCTACAAACTGATGCCATTTTTATCGACTTTCGTAAAACAGTTGATTCCGTTTCGCACAATTTTTTGTTACATAAAATGAGCGCACTTAATATTGATAGTACTGTACTCGCATGGATAAAAGATTACTTAAGTGAAAGGAAACAATGTGTCGTTTTAGGGGGAAAAGATCAAAATTTGTGGACGTAACTTCGGGTGTCCCTCAGGGATCTGTTTTGGGGCCACTATTATTTTTAATCTTTATTAATGATATAGCATCCTCTGTCCTTTCTAATATCAGGCTATTTGCAGATTATTGCGTTATTTACAACTTAATAAGAAATACCAATGACGTACTACAGTTGCAACAGGACTTGGACTGTATCAGTATATGGTGCCAGAACTGGAGACTACGTTTAAACGCCGGAGAATGCGTTCATGTTACCTTTAGTAAAAAAACAAAAGTAGTATTGATTCATCTTACGTTATTGGAAGGGACCCCCTTCGAAAAGTGTCAGAGTTTAAATATCTGGGAATTATTCTTTATGAAGACTTGTCCTTTAATCACCACATATATATGATCTTGAATAAGGCTGGTAAAATTCTTAGTTTAGTCATCCGAAACCTGCGTACAGCACCCCAAGTTCTAAAAGAAGCCGCGTATCGTGCGTTGGTAAGACCACATTTAGAGTATGCAAGCGCCGTATGGAATCCGCAACAAAAATATTTGATAGATAAGATCGAGGGTGTACAAAATCGGGCAGTAAGGTTTATCCTCAACAAATATTCTGGGGTTGAAAGTGTAACGCACATGAAAGCTTGTATTGAAATGGAACATCTTGATACCAAACGCAAGAAATGCAGACTAAACTTATTCATGCAATATACAATAACTTAACTGGGATTGATAAATCTATATACCTGAAAACGCCTCATTACATCTCAAAAAGGAAGGATCATAGCAAGAAAATACGTGAAATAAAATGCCGGACAAACTACATGAAGTTTTCTTTTTTTCCAAGAGCGATAGGCGAATGGAATGAATTGCCTGCAGGTATGGTATCGGCTGATAATGAAACTTTTTTAAAACTCTTGAATGAATTGTGAATGTGTACATTTATTATTTTAGAGTGTTATGTTGACGTGTAAAGATCCTGTGATGATGAGTTCAAACGTGTGTGCCCTCTGATATAGTAACACTGTGAAAAAAAAGGGTTATAATGTGTGGATTGTTTGTTTTTTTGTTGCTGAAGCGTACTGTGATGACGTGTACTGACGTCTGAATGATTGTATTATCTCACTCCCCTGCTCTAATGCTTAGGCGCTGCAGGGTTTCTTGTAAATACATAAACAATACAAACCTAAATCTCCAAACACAGCTAGGTGACTGGTGCACGAATAAAAAAGCCTGCCTGCTCCTGGTATCGAACCAGGGGCCTCTCCATTTCCAAGGGAGTGCTCTACCGACTGAGCTAACTAGGAGTTTGATACAAGGACCAGGCGGATTTTTTTCGGTCGCGCACCAGTCACCTAGCTGTGTTCGGAGATTTGTGCTTGTCTTTTTTCGCCCTAGTTACTTCTCTGTAGGGATTATTATTGTTATTATTGTCCAGCTTGCTTCCACCTTTATATTAATTTCTTATCATCTAAAAAAGGTGACAACTTTTTGCCTGCAATATTTTTTATTTGGTGCTTCTAAACCTAAACAGCCTGCAAGAACTGTATCTAAAGAGCCTGTGCATTGACCCTTTATGTCATTCCTTTGCAAGCAAAACGAGACCACTGAGAACTGTCTTTTGAAAAAAAAACTTTCAGCCTTTCACTCTCGTGAAGAAAAAAGAGCAGCGGAGCTGTACTATGTGCCGCCATCTATGAGCGACGACGGCAACCAGACAACAGGCAAGCCGGTTGTCTGGTTGCCGCCGTCGCTCATATATGGCGGTAGCTGTCCAGAGGGTTGTGTCGAGATTTATTTGTCCACGGACACGAAACTGGAAAAACTAGCCCTTAACAACTCCGCTGTAAAAAAAAAAAAAAAAAAAAAAAAAAAAAACCTCGACTGGTAATAAAGTTTTAATAGATACGGTGCAAGAAACCAATGCTTTCCGTGAACAGTTTCTGGGACGGGCAATGCGCCAAGTTTGTGCATCAGGCTCATGTTCTGCGAAGCGGCGAACACGGCTGAAGGACGTTAGACGTACAACAATTTGGCGTACGTCAGCTGGTAGCAGGGCTCTTCGTCACATAGGGCAACTCGTCAAACAATTAAGTTTTTTTTTTCCTTTTTTTAGCATTTTTGAATATTTATCAAACATAGTTATTCCAAGTGAGTAAAATTACCAGCGACCTCCTTCCTCGATTTAATTATTTTTTCTCGACACAAGAAATTCGACTTTTACAAACTTATAATAGACAATGACTACGTAGAATACCCTGCATCTGCCCATTCCACACTAAGTGCCCATTCCCAAATTTGTAAGGTCTGAAACAATACGCACAGCCCATTTATATGTAAAATTGATGACCTGACAAGTGTCCCTCCCCCATTTTTCCGCAATTATCTCAATTTTTTTAGGAGGCGCTTGCCCCGTATTTTAAGGTACTTATGTCTTGTCCACCACGCTCTTGACGCCTCTCTGTTACTAATGAAACAAAAAGGATGGCAAATTGCTAGGCAAATGTGGAATGTTACGTGAAACGTTTCGGTCGTGTACGTGCTGTCTGTGTGTGTCCCGCATGCGCAATCTGTGTCGCGCACATGGACGAGTTACATTCTTTTTGTGTCGCACATATGCCACATCTGTGTCGTGCACGCTCAGTTTGTGCCGCACACGTGGACAAGCTACATTCTCTTTGTGTCGCTGTAGTTGTTACATTCTCTCCGCGTTGCTGTGGCTTCGTGTGGATGGCAGTGTATGAACACCCATCGCAAAGTAGCATCTCTCCCACTCTTTCCGTCCGAATGACTTCCATGGCAACTTCAAAGATAAATGCGCAAGACCAACCTTTTATAGCAGTCTGCTGATTCACGAACGAGTCACTGGAAGTCACATTTCAAGCTACCAAATACCTAAGCCAACAGTACTGAAGAAACTGAAGGGTGTCGGACTTAAAACGAAGCAATTAGACTAAACGTTCTAAACAGGAGCTGAACAACAAAGGTGACCGACGACTAAAAAAGCTAGTACCCGGGCAACAAGATCTTCAAACATTCGAAAAGTTGTCCTAGGGACGAATAACCTCAAGATTAAATGTCCAATGTGACAAATGGCCCTGCTACGAGTTGCCCTATTACGAATTGTATTTCGCCGAATGGCCCGTATCCCGGCGAACGCATACTTAATGAACTCTGGTGGTTGCATGCTCGGTTATAGAACAGTAAAGCCGCAGACACACTGCTCGTGCATCATACAAAATACAGTGCCTGCTGCAGACAGAATTAAATGCGGACACGGCACAAGCACGGTAGAAGCCATTCACATGTACCCAGGCAGCACGCCGACACTGGGCCAGCGTCGGGGGAATCTTGCTCACAATATTGACCCAGTTTCATGTTTTGCACCACGGCCCAGTATTGGACCAATATCGGTTAACGATCGTTATTCTAAAAATGAGCCAGAATCGGCGATATCATTCGAGTTCTGGGCAGAGATGAGCGACTGACTTGGGCCAAGCCGACGTTACTAGAACCGATCAGTTGGGAAACTGCTATAGAGCCTGCTCTGAAAAAGTGGCACCGATCCGTACTCGAGAACCGAGCTAATAGCGATCGCAACGCCGCCATTTCTCCCGCACTGGCCACTCGAGGAACTGCACGTGACTTACAATTTGGCTTTAATCGACCATTTTGGCGCTTCAAGGGGCTTCAAGGTTGCTACCCCCGACTCCCAAGCGGACGCGCCGCGAATTACTGCCGACGTTAGGATGCACCTAGGTCGGGACGCGCTACCTGAAATCATTGCTGAGACATGGTTGAATAAAAACAATATTAATTGTGCCGCAAACCTTGTAAACTAAAGATTATAGAAAACATTACGCGCCCCCCGTTTTGTACTAATCTCCAATAAAGATTACAACAAAAAGAGTTTTTATCGTTTGTTTGCATGGAAAAACCCATTTCCAGCCGCTGATTGCCCGGCGCGCCCTCGGCGCGGCCAGTGGCAACAGCGGCGGCCACCGCGATTGGCCGGCGCGATTGACCGATTCTGTATCGTTTTAGAAACGGTCAAGAATCCCTAATACTGGCCGATATAGCCGGTTCAAACCCCACAAATTAACGGAAAACGGCGCTGGATACTGTATATCAGCGTGGCGTTGGCCGATGCAAGTGATGTTCCGCCGACATCGGCCACATCACAGTAATACTGGCCCGATCTTTACGATCCAGCGCCAATATTTGCAGTATCAGAATGATATTGGCACGATTTCTCCGATCCGACGCCAATATTGGCGCAATACTCTGTGCTGCCTGGCGTCATACAAGGAAGGCCTCAGTTTCTGCAGACTGTTTTTGTGTGATGGATTTGCTGTGTGACCCCGACTTAAACATTGCAAGAAAACAAGCTGTGAAACGCGCACTTTTACCTAGGTTGCCTTCACATCTCCTTCAGGGGCTCGTGCACCTTAAAGAGCAAAAGGATCATGGTCATAACCTTTGCTCGCCTTTGAAGGAGAGCTTGCGCGAATAAGATTTTAAGCGAGCTCACCCTCCCGCGCTAGCGAGTTTAGAGATTGTACATTAGTGATACTTGCGCTTGCTGCGTTACCTGAAAGGCAGCAGACTGTCCCACCAAGTGCCGTGCGATCGCAGGTGTATACTTTTCTTTGTAGTTTCTTTTTTTCTGTAAGTAGAAACGTAGCTAGCCTCCGGTCAAGCGTTTGAGGACAGCGATTGCCTTACCTTTAGACGCTTCGCCACGTTCTTCAGGCAAAGTCGGGGCTCAAGAAGCTGGAAATTCGGCAGCACTAGTCGCCGAGTTCTTGATTTAGATTGGTGAAGTTGCTTTGTCAGGTTCGGTGGTGTCACAACAACAATACGTTACATTCACGACTCCACAGACGTGTTTTGGCCGCTTTCTCACAGGTGTCCGCCATGTTCCGAAACAGCTGATGCCGAGACTCGCAGATTCGGAGTGCGCTTCGCAATCAGTTTAGCCCGGCACTTAAGATTCTTATTTATATAGCACTGTATGTTGACCAACGATAATTATCACGTAATGAGGAACTTTTTTGTTGGAAGTGTATTTTAAAATAGATGCGACATGACTGTCGAGCTCCCACAAGAATGGCTGCCGTTGCTCCGCTAAAAGGGGGAAACGCTCCTTCGGTTGCCGGAGAAACGGACGCTCGCGTAGGGACAAGGTTCCACGTAGGTACGGCCGGAAAAGCGTAGGTACGGCAGGGGGACATCTTCCGCTCTCCGGGGATTGGCTCTTGACGTCTCTCAAAAGAGTGACAGACGCCAATCTCGCCATGTCGTCACGGCGTCAAAAGGGGCGGTTCCGCGGTGCGCGCCCTTGCTTGTTTAAGTTTCTCCTACCCCTACGTCACTTCCGTTTCTTTCTAGTTTCAAGGGAGTCAAACATAGGTATCCTGGTTACCTCAGGATTCTATTGCTGGCTTTCACCGAGTGCGGACGTGGGATGTCGGGCTCCGCCGGAGCAGCTTCAGTGGCCCAGCCGGGTCACGATGACAGTAACGACTGATTATAAGATTATTCTGCCGCCTGAGCTAACTGGGTTTTCGGTTTTGAACACCGCTTCTCTTGATGCTGACATGCGCGGCCGACCGTACCGTGGGGAAGACTTCCGGCACACCCTGAGTCATCTGGCACTGCACCCTGAGGTCATCGATTGGGGACGTACCAGATGAACCACGTCTGGGCCGTGACCTTCAAATCACTCGAGGGTAAACGGAGGGTCCCCGCAGCGGGAGACCTCGTCGTCAAGGGACGCCGTTGTATCGTCATTGTCCTTGGCATTCGAGACGTTTGCATCTAGCTGCACTGGCGTCTTTTTTATGTTACGGCCGACGACGAGGGGGGGCGGGGGGCGCCACTCGGACTTTAAGCAAGGTGGCCGAAATGGGAACTTAGAAGTGGCGTGTGCAAGGCATTGCGGGTTGTGCGTCAAGGATGCGTGCGCCCGTCATTCAGTTCAAGCCCGGGTTGGGTTTGGGCGTCCTGCCACACCAGCTGCTCGTCGCCGGGAGGCTGGCACTCGTCGTAGTGCCGGGCAAGGTATACCACTCTGCCTGCGCTGCCAGAAGACCGGTCATATCCGCCGAAAGTGCCAAAGTGCGAAGCCTGCAACCGGTTCGCTCATGGTGCCGATCACTGCGTGAAGACGTACGCAGCGGCTAAGGGCTTCGGAGGAGGGGATGCCAACGCCGAGTTCGTCGTGGACGAGGCGGGTGCGGAGGCATCGATCGAGGGGGTGGTTCCCGCAACTGAGACTCTGGACAGCGTGACCAGGAACGAAGCTGTCCGAGCCGTGTTAGTGCGTCCGCTGGCGATGACTGACACGACGCCGGTCGTCGTGAAGACAGCGAAACCTGAGGAGAGGACCTAGCGAAAGGACGAGCGGACAACAACGCCAAGCAAGGAGACGTCGACAGGAGGAGCAGCAAGTCAACAAAATCAACATTTCCGACGCCAGCGTGACGGCCACAAAGCGACCCTTAGAGCAAGACCCAGATTCGACCAAAGGTAGAAGCGCGTCGAGCCCGTCAGAGTCGCCAGCGAAGACGATGTCACAAAGAAGAAAATCGCCGGTGAGACCATCGCCAAGCTCTGCGCCCGAACCCATGGTCCGTACAAGCCGGCAGGCTGACGTGGTCTCGAGTCAGCTCCTGGTGAGGGTCCCTGGAATGTGTGAGTCTTTGAACCGCGAGGACGCATAGCCTTGTCAAAAAGCTGAAAGTAGTGACACGAAACGTACGAGGGTTCGCCTCGCGTCGTAAACAGTACAACATGAAAGGGTTCCTAATTGACAATGGCCCTAACGTCTTCGCGATTCAAGAGACGGAAGTGAAAAAGCGACGCAGGGACCGCACACATGCTAGCGTCTTTCTTAGGTTCTTTTGAAGTTTACGTCTCGCGAATAAACGGAATGTCTGGGGGATGTATGCTCGTTTTAAGTAAATCGTTAAATACGATTTCTAATGGAAGCAAAACATATTTGAATGCCTTCGCCCGTACTTGTATTGCCAAAGCAAGATACCTATGTCAGGGGATTTTAACTGTGTTTGTCACGCATGAGACCGAAGTAGTGGGTGGCGGCAAAGCGATAGTACTACGCAACTGTTAGAGGAAATGACAACAAAAATTTTGTTTGGATGATGTCGAGAATTTTCAAAGAATTTATGCGGATTTATGGTACGCACATTATCAATCTTCAAGCCATGCTGGCCGTGACAGAGGGTATGTGTCTATTGAATTTTTATCTGGTTCCTTCGAATGTTATGTGCTACTAGTCTTCTCTTCTTATTATGCGTTGGTCGCTATTACCATAGGGGGGTAAAATGAAAATTCTATGTTTCAGTGGGACCTGTAAAAGCTTAATAATAGCCTTTTTAGATGATTCTATTATTCAAACAGGGGGGAATCGATTATTAAGATGCTCAATTTAAGTGCCCGCGCGAGTGAAAAATGTGAACGGCTTAAACGCGAAATTAAGTTTAGTGCAATAGAACAATTCAGCGCAATTGTGTACTCGAAGAAAGCTAAGGAAAAGTGGCTCCTTGAAGAAATATATAGAGTTTCCAAGCTTCAAAGCGAAACTCCGGGTAGGTTTGCAGGGCAGCTGAAGTGTGTAAAGGAAGACATTGCGGAATTAGAATAGGAGAAATATCAAGGTGCCTTCATACAAGCTCCTGCTGAAAAGTATATCTAGGGGAACAGTCCAACTAAACGGGTATTCAGCATTGAGGCTAAGCCTGGAAGGACACAAATATCGCATTACAGAGTGGAGTGGTTTGTTAGTGCGCTGCGAAACAAGATGTTGTCGGCGATGGTGACGCTGTCATTGGGGAGGCCATTTCAGTCCGTGATGGTTCCGGGTAGATGTGAATGCTGGTGGGCTGTGGATTTCGCTTTAGGCTGGGCAGTCTTGCATGTGTGGTCCAGTCGTGGAGATACATAAGTGGGTGGGCTGAGGAGAGGCGGTCTTAAAAATGGAGAGTAATAAAGTGTGTGAAGGAGGCAAACACGAGAGATTTTACGACGAAGAGAAAGGTCAGGAAGGTCTAATTGACATTTCATTGATGTGACACTTAAAAAACGGAAATAATCAGAAAAATTGAATCGAGCAGCACGGTTTTGAACGGCTGCAATTTGATTAGTTATGATGCATTGGTGGGAATGCCATATAGATGAAGCGTATTCAAGTTTAGGACGAACGAGAGTGACGTAAATACGTTTTTTTTTTGTTTTTTTATTCAGGTTAGAAGGGATAGATTTAAAATTAGCAGAATATATTAATTCAGCAACACGAATGCTCCAGGATAAATTACTAGTGAAATTAAAACCGAGATATCTGTACTGCGTGGCAGTCTAGAGAGCGACGCCGTCAGGGGATTTTAACTGTGTTTGTCACGCATGAGACCGAAGTAGTGGGTGGCGGCAAAGCGATAGTACTACGCAACTGTTAGAGGAAATGACAACAAAAATTTTGTTTGGATGATGTCGAGAATTTTCAAAGAATTTATGCGGATTTATGGTACGCACATTATCAATCTTCAAGCCATGCTGGCCGTGACAGAGGGTATGTGTCTATTGAATTTTTATCTGGTTCCTTCGAATGTTATGTGCTACTAGTCTTCTCTTCTTATTATGCGTTGGTCGCTATTACCATAGGGGGGTAAAATGAAAATTCTATGTTTCAGTGGGACCTGTAAAAGCTTAATAATAGCCTTTTTAGATGATTCTATTATTCAAACAGGGGGGAATCGATTATTAAGATGCTCAATTTAAGTGCCCGCGCGAGTGAAAAATGTGAACGGCTTAAACGCGAAATTAAGTTTAGTGCAATAGAACAATTCAGCGCAATTGTGTACTCGAAGAAAGCTAAGGAAAAGTGGCTCCTTGAAGAAATATATAGAGTTTCCAAGCTTCAAAGCGAAACTCCGGGTAGGTTTGCAGGGCAGCTGAAGTGTGTAAAGGAAGACATTGCGGAATTAGAATAGGAGAAATATCAAGGTGCCTTCATACAAGCTCCTGCTGAAAAGTATATCTAGGGGAACATCCAACTAAACGGGTATTCAGCATTGAGGCTAAGCCTGGAAGGACACAAATATCGCATTACAGAGTGGAGTGGTTTGTTAGTGCGCTGCGAAACAAGATGTTGTCGGCGATGGTGACGCTGTCATTGGGGAGGCCATTTCAGTCCGTGATGGTTCCGGGTAGATGTGAATGCTGGTGGGCTGTGGATTTCGCTTTAGGCTGGGCAGTCTTGCATGTGTGGTCCAGTCGTGGAGATACATAAGTGGGTGGGCTGAGGAGAGGCGGTCTTAAAAATGGAGAGTAATAAAGTGTGTGAAGGAGGCAAACACGAGAGATTTTACGACGAAGAGAAAGGTCAGGAAGGTCTAATTGACATTTCATTGATGTGACACTTAAAAAACGGAAATAATCAGAAAAATTGAATCGAGCAGCACGGTTTTGAACGGCTGCAATTTGATTAGTTATGATGCATTGGTGGGGATGCCATATAGATGAAGCGTATTCAAGTTTAGGACGAACGAGAGTGACGTAAATACGTTTTTTTTTTTTGTTTTTTTATTCAGGTTAGAAGGGATAGATTTAAAATTAGCAGAATATATTAATTCAGCAACACGAATGCTCCAGGATAAATTACTAGTGAAATTAAAACCGAGATATCTGTACTGCGTGGCAGTCTAGAGAGCGACGCCGTCAAGCGTTCGTTAGCGTTGTTACGAGGTGTAATGAATATCGTGCGAAACATAAATGCATGCACTAAGTAATATTTAGAGACATTTGCCATGCACGACACTAGTCGGCAATTTGTTTAATATTACTATGAAGTAGAAAGTTGTCGTTAGGAGTTTTTATTGATCGGTAAACTACACAGTCGTCCGCAAAAAGACGAATTGATTATGAAACTTGAAGAGGGAGGTCATTAATATAGATTCGGGAACGTAAAGGGACAAGTATTGTTCCGTGTAAAACACCAGAAGAGGCAGGAGCAGAATAGAAGGCTGCGTTGTTTGCAAAAACAAATTGAGAGCGATAACTTAGGAAAAATTCAATCCAGCTTAGGACATGGGGGTCTAGTTTTTGGAAACAAAGCTTAAAAAGAAGATGATTATGAGGGACCTTGTGAAAAGCTTTGGCGAAATCTAGGAAAGCAGCATCAGTGGGGAAACCGGAGCCAAGGTTTTGAATTAAGTCGTTAGTAAGAAAACGGAGCCGGGTCTCGCATGAAAGTTGCTTGAGGAAACCGTGCTGCACGCTACTGAAGAAGTAACATGAATCCTGAACATTTATGAGATGCTTGTAGATGATGTGCTCAGGATTTTGTAGGAGATGCAGGTGAACAATATGAGCCGGTAGTTCATTGGGGGTGATTAAATCCCGGATTTGTGAAATGGAATAATGACCATATCATTTTCCAATCAAACGGTATCACACCTGTCTCCTAGGACTGCTGCAATATTTTAGTGAGGAAAAGTCCAGATGATAACTTAGTGTTGAATCACAGTTTGGCATTATTATCGTCAATGCCTCAGGATGAAGACATTTTGAGGGATTCAATAATAACTATTTTATTAAAATAGATGACAATAGGGTTCATTTGGGGATTCATTTGTAGGAATGAAGGGAGACAAGTTGATGGGCATCGATACAGTGAAAACATCGGGAAAGGTCAATTTAGAAGATTGGCATATTCATTTCCTAATATATTATCGCCCAACTATTTACCTAACTGATTACAGATGATAACTTATCGCTAACAGTACTCCAAAATTGACTGGCGTTATTAACAGAGACAGTAGAGTGTGGTTGAAAATGTATGTTTACGTTCACGCAACAATCTCTTGCATTCTGCTGTGCCGGTGGAATGCTTAAGCCAGGCTTCCGGTGTATTTCCGTTTTTTGAATTCCTAAACAGTCTTTTCTTTTCGTTTTAAAGGCAACGAAGCGAATCATTTAACCATGGCTTAGATATATTGGGTGGGATGATTTCGCAGGGAACGTGGCGTTCGACAAGTACGATTAATTTGGACTTAAATAAATTCCATTTTTTACTAACTTTACGGTTATCAAAATTCTCATTGAAACAAACAAACTAGTCAGTGAGTTGCCAGTTAATCACGTCATAGAATCCTCTGTGGTACAAACGTGATCGTGATGCAGTATTCTCTTTTGAACACAGACTGATTTCGGCGGCTTATTATCAATGAAGCCATGTAGGGCTTGATGGTCACTAGTGGCATGAACAAAAGCTACTGACTTCTTTAGGCAAGGCTCAGTACTAAGAACTAAATTCATAATATTTGAGCAGTCGTCAGTAATTCATGTAGAGAAGGAAACTAGTTGGACGAAATTAAAGGAAAGGCACAACTCAATAAACTCGTAATTTACATTTCCTTCTTCTGAACAACTTTGTGGCGAGGTATTCCAATTTATACCCGGAAGGTCACAATCACCAAAAAGAAAAATTGATCTGTCAGGATGGTGCACTTCCAGAAACGACAAATCATCGCGAAGGAGATTACGAACGTTAGCGGAAGCATTCGGTTGACGGTAGCAAACACCAATTTAAAACATCCAAAGCAGTATTTAAAAAAAAGCTATCTCATGGCCACCTTGTACGGACAGTATATGACTTGCAATATTTCTATTAATAGCCACTTGAACTCGCCCCCTCGACGATCTGTTCTGTCACGCCGATAGATATGAAAATTAGGATGATCCAATAGTATTTCACTATTATCGACGTCGGAACTGTGCCTAGTCTCCGAAAGTAAAGTTACATAAGCATCGCAGGAACAGACCAGCGAATCAGCGATGACAACTCATTCCGTTTCGGCAAGAAAGTACGCGTGTTGACGTGAAGGACACTATTCACGTTTTTCGACTCAGCAGTATCAGTAGAAAGACACACCACGTTCCCCTATCTGACGGCTTCTTTTACGGTGCCAGTGTTGTACAGAACGGCATTCTTGGAGCGCGTTCCTTTCAGGAAGAACGAAGCAACGCCGCCGTTCTATCTTGCATCGGTGGTACGGGACCGGGAACTCGTTACGTTTTTACGAAATAGGAAAAAGGAACGCCGCTCTTATGTAGCATGAGCTACACTGGCTGAGGTTGAGCAGTTTCGCGTGGCTCCTGGAGAACCGTGCTGCGTATGCGCGAGGAGCAGTGTCGTCACACGGTGCACAGCTGGCGCAAAAAAAAGTCGAATTTGGGGGTTTACGTGCCAAACCAACGACGGGCATCTGGCACGCCCCAGCGGAGGACTGAGGATTAATTAATTTGGACCACCTGGGGATCTTTTGACGTGCAACCGAAAGCTCGGTTACACGGCGCCTCCGCCGCAATAAGCCTCCGTCAGATTGCGGGCACCTCGGCCGGGATTCGAACCCGCCACATGGGGATCCGTAGGCCGGAGCCGCCACTACCGCGAGCTCCGCCGCCACCGCGCGCGCCTCGGCGGTCTGCGCATTCCCGAGGAGTGACGTCATAGCCGCGGCAGACGCACGGGTGCCGCCGCGTGCCGAGCTGTGCGCCTCCGTTGCGCAGTAGCCAAGTCTGACGCTGCACCGGAGCCGCATGATAGCACCTCTCATTTTGTGCGCATGCGCAGAGGTATCAGTGGGGGTATACATATAGCGGGGCGTTTGCCAGTGTGGTATAGCGATGGACCTGGAGAGCGAAATTGCTGCTCAGTGGCGCAGAAGAGCGGAGAAGCTTAACTCATCGGATCCCGAAGTAGTCACATAATGCGTATACCGTGTGTGTGTCATTGAAGCAGCAGTAAGCATGATAATCAAGCTAATCCTAGACAACCAGGAAAGCTAAGAATAACCAGCTGAACCTAAGCTCACGTTACGTATATCCTGGCATAGCCGAGCTAAGCCACTGCAATTTTTTTTCTTTTTTTTTTTTTTTGTTCAGTGAGGTAAATTTTATTTTATTTCTAATGGGGAAACTCTAAAAAGTATAAAAACGTTAACTTTGCGAAGAGCAGAGATCTTGTTAACTTTTTGTTACTTCTTCTAGTGTTTATTTTGCGGGATTCTCGCTTGGAAACAGCTCGGGCGCATGCGAGCTGGTAGACATTGATCCTTTTTTTTTTTTTGAGGGTCAGTTGCTGCGGCACAAAAAACAAAACTTTTAGTCAAAGGAAAAAACAGACAAATAGGAACGTCTCAAATTCAGCTACTTTCTTTGCTTCCACGAATCCTCATACACCCAGAAATCTAAGGCTGACTGCAGCCATCACTTAGTTTCCACGAAAAGATCTTCAGTTACAACAAGAGCAGGTTAACCGGCATCGGACGCACGCTTGTAGCTCAAACATCGGTCACTTAATGATGCACAGAAATAACCTTATTCCCCTCCCTCTCCCCCTACCTCCCTCTCCCCCTACTTCCCTCTTCCTCTGCCATTAAAACTGAACAACGAATCCGACCTTCACGAAGAAGGACTGGTAGATCTCAAGACTGATCTCGCAAAAGCCATACCCTCTTCTCCACTTACTCGTCTTACGAACAGCAACTTCGAAAAGCAACTGTTGTTAAGTTCAAACGAAGGACTTAGATTGAAACGTGTGAGGTTGTTGTGAAACGTGCTTGCAATGTGGAGTAACCCTTTTATAAAGAATAATAAAATTAGCACCGCTCCTTTTTCCCGGCTCACAGTACATTTGGATCGTCTGAGTCGGCCACTACTAACAGGAATATGGTAAAACGCTGAGATTTTTAAAGGTGAATATATCAACAAATGGAACCTTGCTTCCGGTTGCCGGCCTACGGATCCCCATGTGGCGGGTTCGAATCCCGGCGGAGGTGCCCGCATTACAAACCTGTACGTGACGCGGTACAAGTAATGAATTACTTGTAATCCATTACATTTTACTGTAATTTTGAAACGTTTCAATTACTTCCTTTCAGGAGTAATGATCCTTGTAATTGAATTACTTTTTGGATGAAATCGATTACAAAATTACCCATTACAATTTTTCTAAATTCGTTTTTTTTTTTTAGGGGGGGGGGGAGGAGGGGTTAGATGTACTGGAGTCACTCAGCTCTGGGCAACGGAATATTTTTTTTTTAATTAATAAGCACGGGATTTCCAGGATTAGTAGGCCACTTCACTATATGCTTCGTTTCCTGGGTACTTTTTTTTTTTTTTTTTGTACACCGGAGATTACGTTTGGGTATGCAAAATGACCTTATCCAGCCTCTTGCGAGTAATGCAATTGAACAGCGCTCTTTTAATTTTTTTTTTTATTTTTACGAGAAGGATTGGGTGTGTTGGCGCCACACCCTCAACTCTAAGCAAAAACAATCAAGGCTTTTTTTTTTTTTTCCCAGAATATCTGAGCACGAGATCCCAAGGATTATGCCACCGTAATAAAAAAAAATAGTTGAATGAAAAGTAACGTTGGAAGTAATCGATTACTTTAGAGTAATTTTTTATTACTTTTTTGATGCTGTAATTGTAATTGTAATCGGTTACTTTCTACAGTGAAGTAATTGTAATTGTAATCGTTTACTTTTTTCAGTAACGTGTACAAGTCTGCCGCAATCTGACGGAGGCCTATTGCGGAGAAGGCGCCGTGTAACCGAGCTTTCGGTTGCACGTCAAAAGATCCCCAGGTGGTCCAAATTAATCCTCAGTCCTCCGCTGGGGCGTGCCAGATGCCCGTCGTTGGTTTGGCACGTAAAACTCTCAAATGTGATTGTTTTTCCTTCCGGTTGTTTTCTTCTTTTGGTGTCCTTCCATCACGGCATTCAAATTCTTATGTTGCCATTTGATGAAATATATATATATATATGTGGTATTGACTTTCTCTATTAGGTTCGTGGTGAATAATGCTAATTTTTGTGTTCTTTTGATAAGCATTTTTAGTCTTGGCATGAAGAGCTTGATCGATATACCTGATCTTGTGAGGCGGATCTTATAGTCGATTTGCAGACGCCTTTGGGGCTTTGCAACGCCCCCCGTTGCTGCTTGCAGACTCAGGTCTCCCCGTACCCGTGTGCCTTTGTTCTTGTATGTTACGGGGTTTCACGGGTCTCCGGTGCTTTGCGGTACGGGCGTTTCAGCGCTCGCAGCTGCATTATGTCCTTGTGACGTCAGACTCCGCGTCGCGTCGTGGGGGTAACCTGGCGGAGGAATGTCTGACGTAGCGCCTGCTGGTGTAGAGGAGGCCTGCTCCGTCTCATTGGTGGTTGTTGTTGTGCCAGGGGCTTCCGGGGTCTTTTTGGCCTTCGGTTTCTTTTGTGTCATGTTATCGTACAAATTACGGCTTGCAGTCCCTTCATTATAACCTACCCACATTACTCAATAAATATTCTTTAGATAATCTTGACATTTATAGTTTAGATCGTAAATCAATGTACCTACGTTTTGTATAATATGTATTAAGTTATGTTAACCTTTTAGTTAACGTGTTTTGTGCATATTTATTACACTGATTGTTTTTCCTGCATCTCTGTCACCATCTGCCAAGCTCTCGGGGCCCGGACCTCGTCAAGCCAACAAAGATTGGCTTATTTGTCTGTGGCTCCGGCATCTGTACTTGCAGACGCAAATAAATGATTTGATTTGATTTGATTTGATTCTGCAGCTTTTCAGCGGCAGGAACAATCTCGTGGGTCTCTCCTAGGATGTTCTTGAAGATTTCGATGAGACGCTGCTTCGAAAAGTTCGAAAAGAAAGTTTGTATTGCTTGCTCGACATCTAAGGTCGAGTTTTTTTGGTGGCAAAGTGGCTTACTCACCGAACTGAAATGGTGTAGGCCGCTCGTTGACCGGATTCTTGACTGGCGAGGGTCCTGCTGGGGTCGAGTTTGCCGTTCCCGTCGTGGCGACGGCGGGTCTGACGGTCGGCCCGGCATTGTGCCCGTATCCATGGCTTTCAATTGTTGATCTTGAAGGCTAGAAGTCAAGGCCACTTCCCTGTATTGCCTGGAGGAGCCATCATTGTTGCCTTTCGGCAACGATTCCCCCAGTCTTTCGAACAGGGTCTGTTAAGTGCTACGTCTAATATCGGGAACTCAAGAAAAAAGGTCCGATCGCTTCGGTAGCTTTTTTTTTTTTTTTTTTTTCTCCTCATGGGTTTGGATATTGCTAAATTTTAAACAAGTGTAAAAAAAAACTTTACTAAATAATTTTTTCAACAAGCAAATTTTTAGTTGAAGTGGCACGATACTCCCGTTCCTAGGGGTAGAGTCACGCGACTGGCTGTGACTTTGTGCGGACTTGACGAAGGAAGTGCGGTGGAGGGCTTATAAAATGAAAAAGCACACTTAAGCGCCTTCACAAGTTGAAACGGGTCTTCAGCCAGTCTAGGCGTCGCTTCAAGTTAAGATCTATGAATTCGGGGGTTCGTTTTGCATTGCACAATTCACAGGAGAGCCATTACTGCCATATCTCTACTCTGCCCGACGAGTGCGAGTATACACAGCGTGCGCCGGATTTCGCTGTGTCCTACAGAAAAGTCGCCACCCAGATGTACAAGCAAAGTGGCCCGAGCAACGTCATGGTTGCCGTCCGTCGACCGTCTGTCGAGGTCCTTTGACGGGGTGGGCGGACGTCAGAAAATGCGCAATACTTACTAATTAGTTCGCTAACTAACCAAATATTACTAATCAACTTTTTAATTAGTAAAGATATACATGTGGCTTCAATTAGAAACTTGCTTAGCGTTATCGAAAACCACTAAATCAGTGATTTCCACAAAGACTTTGACGCATGAGGAGCGTAGTAGTGCGCTAAAGTTACCGCTCGTGGAGCAGGTACAAGGCTGGGCCTCTCAAAAGGTACGGCAAAATCGCGCGGGCGCCTTACCGCAACCGTGAGCCTGGTACGCTTCTCATGCTTAGTACCTAGTGAAGTCCGTATCATTTGTTCATGGCACTAGTGACCATAAAGCGCTACATTGCTTCACTGATATTAAGCCGTAGAAATCAATCTGAGATCAAAAGAAAATACGTTTATACCACAGGCGAAACTACGACGTGATTAATTTAAGCTTTAATTAATTTAAGTTTTAAAGCGCACTCTACAGTCAGTGTTACTCACTAACTGGTCAATTTTGGAGTTGGCAAGTATTTTCAGGCTGGTAAGTAGTCCGATCGATCATATATTTTTTCTGATGTTTTGACTGTATCGATGCACATCAATGTGTCTCCTCTCATTGCTACAAATGATTTCCCGATGGCCCCTATCGTCATAAATTTTAATAGAATGGTAAGTATCATTGAGTCCCTCAAAATGTCTTAATCTTGTGGTATTGATGATAATATTGTCAAACTGTTACTCAACACTAAGTTATCATCTGGACATTTCCTCACTAAAGTATTTCAGCAGCCCTTGGAGACAGGTGTGATACCGTTTGATTGGAAAATTGGTACGGTCATTATTCCATTCCACAAATCCGAGATTAAATCATTTCCATTTAACTACCAGCTCATATTGCTTACCTGCATCTCCTGCAAAATTCTCGAGCACATCATTTACAAGAATCTCATAAATTTCCTGGATTCATGTGATTACTTCAGTAGCGTGCAGCACGGTTTCCGCAAGCCACTTTTATGTGAGACCCAGCTCCTTTTTCTTAATAACGACTTATTTCAAAATCTTGGCTCCGGTTTCCCTTCTGATGCTGTTTTCCTAAATTTCGCCACAGCTTTTCACAAGGCCCCTCATAATCGTCTCTTTTTTAAACTCTCTTCCCTGAAACTAGACCTGCTGCTTGAATGTTTTCTAAGTTATCGCTCTCATTTTGTTTTTGCTAACAACACAGCCTTCTATTCTGCTCCTGTCTCTTCTGGTGTCCCACAGGGAACGATACCTGTCCCTTTACTTTTCTTAATCTATATTTATGACCTCCTTCTCCAAGTTTCATCCTCAATTCGTCTTTTTGCGGACGGCTGTGTTGTTTACCGATTAATAAAAACTCCTAACAAAACCTTTCTACTTCAGAGCAATATTAAGAAAATTGTCGACTGGTGTCATACCTAGCAAATGTCTCTAAATATTAACAAGTGCAGGCATGTACGTTTCACACGATATTCCTTCCACCCCGTAACAACGCTAATGCTTGACGGCGGCGCTCTTAAAACTGACACGCAGTACAAACATCTCGATGTTCATTTAACTAGTAATCCAGCCAGGAGCATTTATGTTGCTGAATTGATATCTTCTGCTAACCGATTCCTTGGTTACATTCGCCGTAATTTTAAATCTATCCCTTCTAACCTAAAAAACCTATTTACGTCACTCTCGTTCGTCCTAAACTAGAATACGCTTCATCTATATGGCATCCCCACCAATGTATCATAACTAATCAAATTGACGCCATGCAAAACCGTGCTGCTCCCTTCATTCTTTCTGATTACTCCCGTTTTTCGCGTGTCACTGCAATGGAATCTCAACCAGACCTTCCTGACCTTTCTCTTTGTTGTAAAATCACTTGTCTTTGCCTCCTTCGCAAAATGTATTACTCTCCCTTTTTAAGACCATCTCACCTAAGCCCACCCACTTATGTATCTCCACGACTGAACCAAACATGCAAGATTGCCCAGCCTAAAGCGAAATCCACAGCCCACCAGCTTTCTCTTCTACCCGGAACCATCACGGACTGTAATGGCCTCCCCAATGACATCGTCACCATCACCGACAACACCTTGTTTTGCAGTGCACGAACAAACCGCTCCCCTCTGTAATGCCCTTCAGGGTCCTGAGAGTATTTGTAAATAAATAAATAAACATAGGCACAGATCGTGCCTGCCCCACCTGGCAAGAAACAAGCAAGCGCATGCGAGAAGAAGTTAAACGATACAAAGAACAGTACAAGCTGCAGTGGCAGCGAGAGATTGCGGCTAGGGAAGTCAGGGTCCCGGTGCAGTCATGCACCTCGCACCTATGGGCCGACACGGTCCGAAAAGACCTCAGTCCCGCGGCACCCCCAGCAGCGCCCACAGCAGTACAGACAACTTACGCCTTCCTAATAGCAGAGTTGAGTAGGCTAAAAGTCAAGGTGCAAATGCTGCAGGAAGAAAACAACCAGTAGAAGACTGCCTTCAATCAGAGGAAGTCACTCGCAAACACATGTGCGGAACCAAGGCATGATCAAGGTGCTTCAATAGAATTTCCTAAGGCTTCGAAGTCGCGTGGCGGAGCTCAGCAATATTCCGAGACAAGCCCGAAGAGAAGACTGACGTCCTGCTCATGCAGGAAACTAACGCGCACGACAATAACCTACGAGGTTTCATCTCTACCCAAGCCCTTCAATCACCAGGAATGGTCCGGGACAGAGCTCCAAACCTCCGGGGAAGGTGTTGGTGTACGTCAGGGTGGACTGCGACTAGCACCAGATTGACCAGATGACGTACTGCAATGATAACCAGGAAGTAGTGGCACTCCGCACCACGGTCTATCGGCCAGTGAACGTCATCTTCACATCAATTTACTACCGTCCAGTAAGAGGCAAGGAACGCAAGTATGACCACGGGAAGATCAATTTTTTACACGATTTCTACCCGAAAAAGCAACACCTCGACGGTGGTGGCTTTAACCTACAGCACCATCTATGGGACTACGACGCGGATACGGATGGAGCGGAGCAGCTACTCGGCGAGATGCAAGCGCACCGGATCCATCTAGGGAGCAAAACGGAAGTCAAGACGAGAATATGGGGCGATAGGAAGAAGGATTAGTAGTGCAAAACTATCGATAGTACTATCGATAGTATCGATAGTCGCCAGAAACCTGACTATCGATAGTAAAAAAGCTATCGATAGTACTATCGATATATCGACTATCGAAAAACTATCGATAGTCAACTATCGATAGAACCATCGATAGTCGACTATCGATAGTTCTGCGACGCTATCGATAGTTTTGGAAAAACTTTCGATAGTATCGATAGTCAATTTATCGATAGTTTTGCATCACTAAGAAGGATACGACCCAAGATCTCACGTGGACTTCCAATTCTTTCGCTCAGAACCACACGTGGAAGCGCGAAGGGACCTCTGGTCTCTTGCGCGCAAGGGACCAATCTTGTGAACAAAAAGGTTAGGGCGCAAACGAGCTGGTGGTGGCCAAACATTTGACTGAAAACCCCGAGACTGGGATGAGAAGGGACGGACAAACACAAAGTCCCAAACACAGCTGAAATTTATTCGACAACGAAAGGGCTTATATAGGCTTTGAAGTTAAAGCAAGAGTGCAGGCGAGCTGGTTGAATATAGACATTTTTAACCCTAGAGAGTTGGGACAAGGAGGAAAAACACGACACAGATCTCCAACACCAACACAAAACACTAGAGACGGGAGAGAGAGAACGGGGAACG
>JABSTQ010007988.1:0-21092 GCA_013358835.2 Ixodes persulcatus | reverse complement strand
TGACCCGGCGTTGCATTTTAGAATGTTTCTCAAAATGCCGTCACACGTGGCGTCACGAGTGACGTCATAAGGGTCACGAGGGTCGCGCGAGTTGCATTATGGGAAGCTTCCCATGATGCAACGGGTGGATGTTACTCGTGACCCGGTCGTTCCCCCGTATCCTCCCATCCGTACCCTCCCCTCCTCCTCCTTAAGAGCTGTGCTCTAATTCTACATTACAGTGAGTTGCACACGTCTTTTATTTTTTTCGTGACTCTAATTAAAGGATCAAAGGGATTGGTAATAACTTAGAAAAAAAAATGATCAGCAGTGCAATTCATACATTTTGCGTTTTTTTTTTTTTTTTGTTATGGAGACTGGAATCAGCAGCATTTCCAGAAAAAACATATCTGACAACTCGAAAGGTTCTCATCTTAAGGAATTATTTTAGTGACTTTCCCGAGAAGAGTCTGATTCGCTTTGTGTCTATAACTGCTCCATCAATACTTATAGCATTCAAAGATTTTCATATGTGTGAAGGCGAGGCCTGCTACCAGAATACCTCACTACAAAACCTGCACGTTTGTTTTCACAAGTGGTCGTCACCCTCCACGTCACAGACACATGTTACGTTTTATCTGGAAAAATGCAGTGAATGCTTTGCAAATAATTTCTTATGAGAGCTGGGTGGTATGCAATTAAGCTTTTTTACATGCAACTATTATCGCCGAGATGTTTTGGTGGTGTCCTTTTGTGGCTCCCGTGAAGTCACTCCACGATTTGTCTCGCATTGAAGTCACAAGTTGTGATCCTTGGTATTTATCATTAGTTGCCAGTCACAAGTTAGAAGGCGTGCGTAAAAAGCACAAAGAAACTCGGAGTCATCCCATCCTTAAACCAATATCCTGAAAGTTGTTCTTCTGGTATTGTTTTAATTTCCATGGACGAAAGCAAAGTTTTAAAAAATAAAGACGTTTTTAGTAAACGTTTGCCCATCGCAAATTCCGACCACAGCGAAGCTTTTGGCCGAGCACGTCTCCAATGGTGCTGCTCTTGCAGAGTCGAAACACAGTGGGCTAGACCAGGCGTCTCCAAGGTGTTTGGCTAGAGGGCCTAATTAGTAAAAAATTGCAATCTTGAGGGCCGGGAAAACATAAACGAATTAAACTAAACAAATATACCTAGATAAAATCTTAAACACAAATATTAACATTATAATATAGAAAAAACACTAAAGTGGATTATTCGACACGTTTTAATTTTAAATATAGTATTAGGATAAGTATATACACAACACTTGTGGCCAAGAAAGCTCACACAAATAAAGGCGCACGGGGACTTGGCACGTTCCCGCAGGGCAGAAAAAAAAACTAACGAGAATGATAACACTAATGTTGACAATATACAAGTGTCATGCTAGCGCAGTCCACAGTCCCAATCTAAACAAAGCGAACGACGGAGCGACAGGCTCCCGCTCTCGTCGCGCCACTAACGGTCGTCAGTGGAAGCTCGGGCGGAGGTTGTGGAACGCTTGGAGAGTTGTGACGGTGGCAAGTGGCCTACCAGTTCAGTAAAAAGAATTTGCGTCGACGTGTTTCAGTTTACCACAACATGCGGTGCCAATCCCAGAGTCTTAGTCATGTTGACAACGCCGCGGAGGCATTTCGAATGCCCCGTGATGACACACGTAAATATTATTTTATCAGTTGCACACATCTGTGCAAATCGTGGTATTATCTTAATATCAGTATTAGTCTGGTTCATTTTATGGGCACCTGTAACACGCCTGCTGCATTGTCAACTACGCACATAGCGCCCTATGTGTTGAGAGTCTGAGGCAAATAGGCGCAAATTCAATTTATCGAAAGGGTCGGGCACTTAGCACCGTCACTATTCTCGATGCCCAACAAAGGGTGCGCGAGGGCTTCCGCATACAACCGTTGAGTGAGGCGAAGGGGGCGAAAGTTTGTCACTCCGTCGTGTGCGCCTCTTTTGTTCGGGACTGTACGTGAGAACGCAATAGAATATTAAAGTAACGTCTGTTCGATTCGGCCAGGAAGTTCTGAAATAGTTCTGTCCGAGTTGGAGTGGCGATGTGGTTGAGCTGGTTCATGTTAAAGCAATAAATAAAACATCGCGCAAAACAACGGGGAGGTGTGAGAAGAAGGAGCAAGCGCTGAAATGGCGAACAAACATTTTTTGAAAGCCACCAAACGAAGTAAACCACCAAATCCCCATCCTGTCAACACATGTCCTAGTGCTATCTCTTTTTTGTGCAAGTAAATTCAAGTCTGGCTTGAGAAGTTGCTTTTCCTCCTGTCTATTTATTTCATTTGCCTATAATAATTTAATGGCTGCCTGATTTTTATCCGAGCTCAGAGGAAAGCAGGAGTGGTGGAGCGGAGGCGCCTAACAAGTACAGCCACCACGTTAGAACTGGCGCCGTAAATGGCTTTCGGAGGGGAAGCTAGAGTGTCATTTCCATCTGTTGGCTCTTTTTTTTTCCACGCCACGTTGTATGTTACACTGATGTCTTCGAAGTTTGATGATACCGTTTGCGTTTTACTTTTATTTTTGAAGTATATACTCGCAATATTTTCTGTGAATGTTTCTTTATCGGAGTGGATTTACTAAAAGCGCATTCAGCAGAAAATGGGTTTCTGTGTGCATCTTTAACTGTTACCGTTCGCTTCCTGTCTTTTGTATAAGCGCTCGTGTCCGTAGGCTGCGCATGCCACGATCGAATTTACATTCATTTATAAATAGTATATTAATTCCAAGTCTCTCGAGTTCCACATTTCCACGATAGATTCGCGTCATCAGGAGGATTTTGCCATCGAGAGTTACCACCCGCGTCTGGGTTCACTTCGAAGACAGAGGCCTGACCAGAGTGGCGCTTTGGCCAAACAAATTTCAACCGTCACTTTGACGTTAAATGAAAGCGTTTAATCTGATCTTCATAAACGATCCACGCGGAAATGCCATGCCAATACCGATGCTCGGCGTTTTTTTCCCACGCCCGTTAGTGTGCGGCCACAGATAGCAGCCGACAAAGTGTGCATAGTATTTTCACGTGCGGAGGCATGTGAGTGCCACTGTATTAAACCGCAGTCCTCTGCAATGTATAGGACTCTTCAGTCTTCATTCAAGAGCTACCGAAGGCGGGGGATATCAAGAGTGTGATAGTTTTGCTGTGTATTTTGGGAAGGAATACCAGCATGGTACAACGTAGTACAAACAACAGCGATTTGCACGAGCCACTCTCTCAGCACTTACCACAGGGAGCCAAACCTGAACGAGCAGGTACCTGAGACGCTTTAAAAATATAATAGTTGGGGTAATTCCTTTCCTTAGTTAGGATCTAGCTGCCGCATTCACCAGGGGTACATTATTTCTATAAATTTGCGGAAATGTAACTGCAGTCTCGACGTAATCGTTAAGCTTGAAAGACATTTGAGCAAGAGCTCAGAAGAATAGCACTACGAGTGTCGTCTGCTCTCGTCGTCTGCTTTTGCACAAACGCTGAGTGCACTTCGGAGCCGGCGCAATGTTTTGGGGGTTGGGTCTGAACTCTGTGACTGCCTGGAGCTGAGCTGGTTGGTATGACATGATTCTGAAGGTTTCCAGCTGAACGTAAGGAAAAAACAAGCAGTTGAGAAAAAGAGACACACACTCTCTCTCTCTTTTTCTCTACTCCTTGTTTTTTCCTTACGTTCAGCTGGAAACCTTCAGAATCAGGTCTGAACTCGTTCGGAGCGGAGGTTAATTGATCGCGCCTCTGTAGCCACCGTGCAACTTCCGTTTAAGTCGAATGCTCCAGTTTCTGCGCTGCTGAACTACTTCAGCCAGTTCAGTCGAATCGAAGAGACCTATAATCACAGAGACAGGAAGCAGGGGACTAAGAATGGTAATGTTGGTGGTGGCGATGTTTAATTTATATTTTGGCGAAAGGCATTGGGATGCAGTTTCACTCGTTTTTTCTCGTTCCCTTTATTTGCGATTTTGAAGAGCGTCGAGGCGTCGCTTCTTTCCACGCACTTCTTTTGCACCGCTAGCAGCGGGCCTCCTGAAAGCTAACCGCGTGCTGGGCGTTATTAGAAAGTCTGTGACCCGCTGGAAACCGGTCGGAAGACTTTTGCGGGACTAGGTTTGGAGACCACTGGGCTGGACGTAAACCGCAAAAAAGCCATGCGCGGCATGATTAAATAAATACCGTTTGATCCTCATTTTGTTTGCCCCAATTTACTGTTTTCTTCAATTATAAAGTGCATTTACTCGAAATTTATGCAAAATTTCGAAACTTACGCAAAAAAAACTTATTTGTTGCCAGTCAACCAAACATTCAAGAACAAACGTTTTGAGGCGAATGACTCGCTGCAAACTGCGACCCTGGAGATGTTCCCCATGGTTATCAGTTTCCCAGCAAAGACTGAAATGAATAGTGTTGTTTACCAGGTATGCTGCCTCTCTTCACACAGAGAATGATAAGCATTCGTGATATGCGGGAATATAGCCACAAAGACATTATTCCAATTTATTTTTACTTTTGATATATCACATACGACCTGATGAATAAAGAGCTAGTGATAATTATCACGAGCCGACAACTACCCCTTAAAAATGGTCTATGGGCGTATATAGACAATTGTATGGTTAGCTATAATCCTCTATGGCCTTTGGACGGCCATTAAAACCTAGAGGATTAGCTGTAGGCAGCTATAGAAACTTCTATGGCCCTTAGGCTAAAAACTCGTTACATAGCATTTGTTATTGGCCGGCTATATACGTCTGTATTTATCCGAAGCTATCGACACGCACGGTGGGCGAGAAAGATATATACGCATTTATACATAAAAATACTCAACACTAAATGCGCAGACCAAACCCCAGAGCTAAAATTTAAATACAAGCAGAGACCTGGGGCAGAGCAGAGCACCGCTGTGAAAACAAATATATTATGTTGAGAGGAAAATGCTATAGGAAAGAATGTCGCAAAAAACCTGTTTTAACAATAAATAAGTGACGAATGCAGAAAAGGAGGAACTAACATTGGTATGCGAAATCGCGGGGTAGCTTGTTGTTATTCTAGATTATAATAGGAGTATTGAGGACGAGGCCTTATAGAGGAAAATATAACGAAATCAATATGGGGAGTACGTCATGCCAAGTGGAAGAGGAGACAATAAAACATGTGGCATTCAAGTTCTCCCACCCTCCCGGAGGGGGCGACGGAGTTGGGCGGGGCGATAGGGCTTGCAGATGAGAATGGAGAAATTGAAATATCTGACATGAAGTGTATTTGTTGCAAAGCGTACCAAGGCAAACGTAAATACATTATTGGAAACTTTTTACAAGCTCCCTTTGTCTTCTATTGCAGTTTTAGAAAACTTAAAAAAAAGCTATTTCAGTACGCATGTGAAACCTGGTGATCGGATAATTTTGACTTGATATTATAAACTGCCAAAAGTTGACTGGCCTTCTTTTTCCCCAAAACAAAAAAAATGTATTGGCAATTTTGGCAATTTTGAACATAATGTTTACGAAGGACCTTTTACAAGTCGTCGATGATTTCACGAGAGTGCAGGGCAGCTCTGCATCTATAACCTTGTTTTCCTAAGTGATACAATTTCTCCTGATGCTAAATATGAAGTATGTCTTGGTATTTCCGACCACACAACGGTACCATTAACGATAGAATAGGTTTTAAATTGAAAAAAAAACAAGTCGAAGTGTTACCCTTCTTTTCTCGTGCAGGCGATGTCTCGATTATCGATTTGTTTTTTTTTTTTGTATATTTTGATTATTTTGCAAATAACACTGGGGATGTAAAAAACCTTTGGAACTCATTCAAGATTACTGTAAATTAATTTATCGAACGTTTTGTACCACTACTTTAAAAGGAATATAATATTAGGAACGCCTGGATTTTCAGGAGCTGCAAAGGCAATTTAAACTATTAAAAGCAATGAAAACATGCGCAAACCCCTTATGTTTAATCAAATGTTTTTGCTCTTCACAACTTCACTCCTAACTAACCATAGATAAAAGTGTATTTCGGTGAACCTTTGCCGAACATTATATCCTCGTCAACAGAAATATTTTGGCGATTGATATCCCCAAATTCTAGGATGAGTGATAGTTTCGAAACTGGTGAAAAGATACCGCATGATCAAAAATGGTTTCGAATGCCTTTAATAAGCCCTTTCAATCTGTTTGTACCTAGACAATGATGTATTACCTAGTTTTGATCCGCACCACCCACCTAAACCTGATATTCAAATGATTGATCAAGGTATATTGAATATGCTTTTAAAACTTTATGTTTACAAATCTCCAGGCCCATACAATATCCCCAATGAATTATTAATAATGTATACTGAATTGGGACGTCTCAAAGGTTTTTGTTTTTGTTTTCTACAAAATCATTGATCGAGGGTCGAATTCCAGACGACTGGAGAAGTGCCAGGGTCAAACCGCCTTATTAAAACAGAAACAAAAAGTGCCCTAAATTCTACCATCCCATTTCATTAACTTCAACTGCCTGGAAACGTTTTGAACCTATAATACCTAATAAGTTATCAGAATTTGTACACCAGTAAATATCTTGACTGAACATCAGCATGAATTCAGAAAAAATATATCTACATGGACGCACTTAATTAAGAATGTGGAAGCTATCTCTTCAGCAATAAATTACAGTAAACAAATTGACTCTATTTTTATAGACTTTTGAAAGGCATTTGATAAGGTTATACATAAAAATGTATTGTACAAATTAGAAAACAATATGTAAGAGAACACAGTCAAAATAATTTTATCGTATTTTTCAAACCATAGTCAATTCGTGGTTTTTGGTGACCATTGTCCTGACTGACGTTCCGTGGACTCTGGCGTTCCCCAGGGTTTTGTACTAGGGCTTCTCATTCTCTTGTTATTTATCAGTGACATTGTACAAGATGTTCCGGTGTAAATCAAGTTATATGTTGATGATTGTATAATTTACTCAGAGATAAGTTGTACCTCAGATCAGGTAGCGCTAAACAGGGTTTTCTGAAAATATTGCGACATGTTGTACGGAGTGGCAGGCGACCATTAACTTTGAAAAAAGAAAACAGTTTTTATGAGAATTACTATACAAAATGTTAATTGAAGTCTGTGTGCAATACTACGAATATGTTTGTACCTGAAGCAACACAATATAAATACCTTGGACTGTGGATTACTCAAAATCTTACTTGGACAGGGCAGATTGATTACGTGACGTCTAACGCGTTTCGAAAGTTGTCCTTTCTCAGAAGGGCGCTAAACCTTTCTGCCCTTTGCTTCTCCACTTTCATAAAGCTATACTCCTTCAAACGTTAAATTACGCGGCTATCATTTGGGAATCTATTCACTAAGATTAACATTAATAAACTCGATCGCGTTGAAAAAAAAGCCCGTTTTTTTATTTATAATAAATTTTTCATACTTTTATAACTGACATTTTCTCCAAATTTAAGATACCTTCTTTATGAAAAAGAAATTGTCAGTCTCGACTGACGTTTTCGTCACAAATAAATAATGGGCATTATAGGGTAGACCTCTCTGAACTAAGCACTCGCTCCTCTGGATATGCTACTATAGGCAGAGGCATGAACAAACAATAACTCCTTTTTGTTCGCGTATTCATTGCTTCATGTGTTTCTTTTTCCCGCGAACAGTGAACGACTAAAATAACCTTACTAAAGAAAGTCACGGGGTACACCATAGAAAATTCTTCAGTAGACCACACAAAGAGCTATAGATGGCTATGGAAATCAAATAAAAAGATCTAGACATATTTAACAAGCTGGATAATGAGACCCAGCGAGATATGTGGAGATCCGGAGTTCAAATACGGTCTCCTCCAAAGATTTTGTCTTCCATGGCTTCGGTACGGTTCATTCATCTGCATATTTTCGATTATTGCATGCTTAAAAGTCATATCGATCACTAAAACACCAAAAGTAAAGATATAAGCAACTAGAGCACGCAGTAGAGAGGGCCTCTCTGCAGCGGTTTACTCCATGGGCCCTAAAGTAAATCATAGAGATCTCTAAGCAGATTTTACATAGAGCTATAGATAGAAAAAGAAACCATAAAAAACGCCCATGCCAGCTATAGCATGCTGGATAAAAAGACCTGTTGAGTAAAGCATACAACACTCTAGAGCTAAACATTCAAAAAGCTGTAGACCGCTGTAGCTAACCAGCAATAGTCAATAGAAAAAGCTAGACACTCCAATAGAATGACCATCGAAAATCTGAAGACAGCCATAAAAACAGCTATGATAATTGGGACAATATTTATATTGGGCTATACAAACGCTTTTCTTTAGCCGACCATACATTTTTTTTTTTTTGCATTTGCACAGTTGGATGAAACGGAACTTAATTGTTTCCTGTCACTGGCACCCAAAAGGTGCGGTGGGGCGAAACGCTGTTGATGGCTTTGTAGAAAATGAAAGACGACCATAGCGACAGAGATTGCGGCATGATTGATGTTATTGTACTCCTTCAAGATGTAGGCCCCCACAATGGTTCCGATCTATTGACTGCGTCCAGGGATTTTTAGGATGATTTCAGCAATTTGGTATACACCTTTCCATGAAACACTCGACCCCAGAGACAACAAACCGTTTTCGAGCCCAGTCACTGGGTTTGAGTCTAGACTGTCAACGGCTTCCTGGCTAAGCCTAACGGAGTGGACTGTTATTTCGATAGAAGCAGCCTCCGTAGGCGTAGTTTGAAACACTGCTGGCGGCTACATTCTTTTCTTTTGCTGTTGTATTTTGTGTTTCATGTTGTATGCATTTTCCCGAAGGCATTGAGAAAATATTATACCACGAAAATATTATACCACGAGGGCACGGCGGGACCGAGATGGCTATATCGCTAAACCCCTCTGTATTCTTCACCCAGGTTACGCTGTGCGCCCTTGCTCAGCACGTGTCATTCGCACTGAAGAATGATGTCAGCAGCCTGGATCTACCGGCAGTGAACTTAGACTGGCCATTTGCCGGGACGCACCACGTGACATCAACGACATCCGACTTCTTGAATACAACGCCGCCTGCTCAAGCGTATAAAAACGACCGCATCAACGATTTCTTCAGAGGGCACGGCGGGACCGAGATGGCTATATCGCTAAACCCCTCTGTATTCTTCACCCAGGTTACGCTGTGCGCCTTTGCTCAGCACGTGGCATTCGCACTGAAGAATGATGTCAGCAGCCTGGATCTACCGGCAGGGAACTTCGACTGGCCATTTGCCGGGACGCACCAAGTGACATCAACGACATCCGACTTCTTGAAGACAACGCCGCCTGCTGAAGCGTATAAAAACGACCGCATCAACGATTTCTTCAGAGGGCACGGTGAGACCGAGATGGCTATATCGCTAAACCCCTCTGTATTCTTCACCCAGGTTACGCTGTGCGCCTTTGCTCAGCACGTGGCATTCGCACTGAAGAATGATGTCAGCAGCCTGGATCTACCGGCAGTGAACTTCGACTGGCCATTTGCCGGGACGCACCACGTGACATCAACGACATCCGACTTCTTGAAGACAACGCCGCCTGCTGAAGCGTATAAAAACGACCGCATCAACGATTTCTTCAGAGGGCACGGCGGGACCGAGATGGCTCTATCGCTAAACCCCTCTGTATTCTTCACCCAGGTTTGTGGCAAATATGCTTATACCTGCTTTCGTAGTGACTGTAGAGGCATTGTTGTCCTGCCGTGCCCGGCGACATGCGCATGTCTTCTTGTGGATGCGTGGAATGTCATTTTGATTCTTCTTGCTGGGGATGTTGAGCAAAATCCTGGGCCTTATGCAGAGCTAAAATCAATGATGAACGCCATGCTCCTTTCCCAGAACGAACTGAAATCGAAAATTGAGAACTTAGCTGCTTCTCAGGACAAGCTTGAATCTACAGTTAACACTCGAATGAATAAAGTAATGGCAGCAATAAAAGAA
Source organism: Ixodes persulcatus (assembly GCA_013358835.2). Taxonomy (NCBI): domain Eukaryota; kingdom Metazoa; phylum Arthropoda; class Arachnida; order Ixodida; family Ixodidae; genus Ixodes; species Ixodes persulcatus. Next base: position 11,118 of record JABSTQ010007988.1, on the reverse strand, counting down.
CATAAAGTAGAGATACAGGCATTACAGGCCAAAGCTACATTGTTCAAAAGTAATCTTCAATTGCATCAAAAACGCCTCGACGACTTGGAGGACAGAAGTAGGCGCCGTAATCTTATCATTTTGGTGTTCCCGAGCCTGATTGTGAAAGCGCTGCAGTGCTTAGAAAACAGATAATTGAGGAGCTGATAGGAGAAAAACTCGGTGTGATTGTAAACACCGTTGAAAGAGTGCATAGAATTGGGAAAAAAAGTCACAATAAAGCACGACCTGTAATCATGAACTTTTTTGACTATAACGAGAAGCTGAAGGTATTAAAAAATTGCCATAAACTAAAGGGAACACCAGTATCGATAAACCACGACTTCTGTCAAGGCACTTTAGCAAAGCGCAGGAAACTGTGGTCACGTTCTGGGGAGTTTAAAGCTCGAGGTCATAAAGTGTCTCTTGATTACGATAAGCTGCGAGTGAACGATGATGTGTACGAATGGGACGAGGAGAATGATTGTCTAAAATGTATTCGCTCTCAACTACAACGAAGCAGAGATGACTGAATCGATTGCAAACAATTGCGCGTTGTTCTCATAAATGCCAGAAGCATTGTGAATAAAGTTCACGAGCTTGAAGAAATCATATTTACATATGATCCACAAATCATAGCGATTACAGAGACCTGGTTATCAGCAGACATATTAGATTGCGAAGTAGTTCCCCCAACGCACAAACTGATTAGACGTGATCGAGGCACCCGAGGAGGGGGAGTTGCTTTAGTAGTTAAAAAGGAAATTATTTGCGTTACTATGGACGAAATAGAAGACAATGAAAGTGTGTGGTGTCAAATGAATTATCTTGGGTTCTCGGCTCTTGTAGGTGTGATCTATCGGACCCCCGCCTCGCCCGAGTTGTTTTTGAAAAAAATTCAGTCTTACATGGAGCAGAAATACAAACCTAATCAAAAAGTCATATTAGCCGGAGACTTTAACCTACCGACAATTGATTGGCACACTTTACACCCAGGTACGACGGACGTAAAGAACTGCAAACTTGTTGCTTGAATTGATGCTAAACTTTAATCTCATTCAGCTTGTTAAAGAGGGTACAAGAGTCACTCAAAGCACGGATAACGTGCTAGACCTTATATTTGTTGGAAATTTCCCAGAGGACACTTCTGTGAGTGTTTGCGAAGGTATTTCTGACCATAAGCTTGTTTTACTTACCTCAAATTTTTATCATGTCAAAAAGAATCACACGAGTAAATGTGTCTTTAACTTTTCCGCTGCCGATGATGAAGCTGTTCTAGATTCACTTGACCTCTGCTTCAGTGACTTTGAGGCGGGAGGTGACGTATCGACTTTATGAAATACCTTTAAAAACATTACTGCATCATGTCTTGATAAATTCGTACCAAAACTTCAGAAAAAGAAGCAGCACAACCCCTGGATAACAAGGGACATAATACATTTAAAAAGAGCTATATCTCGAAAACGCAAATCAGCACGTAAATATAATAATGTCATATCTTCCCTTTCAGTAACACTGAAGCAAAAAATACGGAGCGCTCGAGATTATTTTTTTGGAACGACACTTGTAAACTTCATGAAAAACGCGCCGCAAAAGTTTTGGGGATATCTATCTGGCAGCAATAGGACTGTCGACCAACTTCACATTGATGGTTGTGGAATTACTGACCCTTACCAAATTGCCAATGAGCTTAACAGCACATTTCACAGTGTTTTCGGTCGTCGGGGCACGACCGAAAATACAACCGAACATTTTTCTCTTTCCTCTAATGTAATGCAAGACATAGATTTAAACGTAAATGGAATTCGCCTTCTCCTTTTAAAACTTGATGTAAAAAAGTCTTCTGGCCCTGACGGTATCCCCAACGCCTTTCTGAAGCGTTATGCGGACATGATTTCACAGTATTTGCATGTTTTGTTCAATGCATCCTTAAATCAGGGATGCCAGCCTCCTGATTGGCTGTGTGGGAAGGTTGTGCCGGTGCACAAGGACGGGAGCAAACTGCTGGCTGCGAACTACAGGCCGATATCATTAATCAGCAGTTGCTGCAAACTGCTCGAACACGTAATTTCTAGCCACATAACTTCGTTTTTAGAATCAAATAACATATTAGCCAGCTTTCAACATGGGTTTCGAAAAAAAGCTATCAACCACGACTCAACTCGTATCAGTTGTACATGAATTCGCCAATGCTATCAACAAAAGGAAACAAATTGATGCGATATTTTTGGATCTATCAAAAGCTTTTGATAGGGTGCCGCACTATCCACTGCTAAGAAAACTGCAGCGTGTAGGAATTTCTCCCCGCCTTGTGAACTGGATTTCCGCGTATCTGACGAACAGAACGCAGTTTGTAGAAATTAACGGTTGTCAATCGCAAAATCTTGATGTCCTGTCGGTGTTCCCCAAGGGTCTGTCTTGGGACCCCTTTTGTTCTTGATATATGTCAATGACATAGCTGACGACCTTGACTCGGGTGTGACTGTGAAAATGTTTGCAGACGACTGTGTGATTTATACTACTGTCCTTAACACCTCGGACCAATTATCGCTTAACGAAAACTTGTGTAAAAATGCTGACTGGTGTGAGAGGTGGCAGATGGTTATAAACTATTCGAAAACATGCGCTCTTACAATAGCACACAAGAAATCTCCTCTCGAATATACGTATCATGTCCGCGATAAACTCATTGAAGCTGTGAATGACGTAAAATACCTATAGGTATAACTATTAATACGAAACTTAGCTGGGACACCCACATAGACAATACTTGCGCCAAGGCCTACAAAAAACTGTGTTTTTTAAGAAGGAAATTGGGAGCGTGCAATTGGACTGTCAAACTTGCAGCCTATAAAGCCCTAGTTCGCCCAGTTATGGAATATGTGTCAATCTTGTTTGACCCATATTTAAAGAAAGACATAGAAAAAGTGGAGAGGATTCAGCGACTAAGTGCACGATTTATTTTTTCAGATTTTAGGCGCCTCTCCTCGGTTTCTGAAATGTTGAATAGATGTGGGCTAGAATCTCTTGAAGTCAGGCGGAAATTCGCATGATTAAGTTTTTTTTATAAACTTTATCATAACGAAACTGGCTTAAGTAAAGGCTTGCATATTCCGCCACCTCCTCAGCGCTCAGCAAGGCTAAACCACTCAGAAAATGTTAGACAATATGCTCCTAGAAATAACCTATTTAAGCATTCCTTTTTTGTACGAACCATTGAAGACTGGAACTCACTGCCGTCAGACTGCGTGAACGCTTCAACATCCAATAGTTTTGACTCCTTTCTTATAAACATGTTGTAACCCTCTCCTGCTAGGATGGTGGAAAACCATCCGCAGTATTTCCTAAATAAATAAAAAAAAGGACTAAAGAAACTGTTACTTACTTTTGTTGGGTACGAGCGGGATAGAACGAATGCGACTGGAATAATAGTTGTCGTTTTTTACGATAAGTTTTCACAACGGTGTCTGATTAGCCACGTGTCAAACGAGAAAGCGCTTAGCTGTCAAAAATAGCTTATAACCGAAAATCGCCGAAAGGCATGCATGTTTCGCACTCGCAAATAATGTGTTTAGCGATGGACAGGGCACGGACATATAATTTAGAAAGTGCTAACATTAGAAGAATATACTTACGTCACACGATTCATTGCTATCTGAAAATAGTTTGTTTGAAAAAGATCTCAAATAACACAGTCACAGTCGACGACAGTCACATCTTGACGATCGGGGGAATTCAAAATTACTTCGTTTTTTGGGAACGCTTTGGGGAGAGCTCTCTTTCACACTTGCACCAAAGCAAAGGAACAGGGGCGACTGATTCCAACCATAACAACCATTTTTGGCGGTGACTGAGAAGGCCTCTACGCAGATTATCTCTGGGAGGGGGGAGAACAGTTGTCATTGTTCGAAAAATCGTGTCGAGGGGCGTTAGCGTCCTTCCCCTCCTTCATTTCCCGTAAATGTAGAGCACAAACGCTTGAATGGCAGGCACTTACCAACCCTATTTTTCACAAAGGAAGACAACAAAGAAAGGGTACGCAGCATGCATCTGAAAAATGAAGTTAAAACTTTCAAGAGGGACCTGAACACGTCGAATGCAAAACCGCAAAATATAGGTAAAGAATGGCGCTGAGCGAGTTTTCACAGTCCAAAAGAGCGGCAGAAAATTTATAGCTCTTAGGGGCGCGAGGGTCTCACTAGCCGCATCCAGATCAGCAGCTTGGCGGCAGCCTAGGAGTGTATTTTGAAAAGGTGTATAGGCCGTCCTCCGCACCCACCAGATGTTGAAAACCGATATTGGTCTCTTTGTAGAGTCCTTTGTCTCGAGTCACAAGTTGATGCTTATGGCAAGGATGTATTCGTATGTTTTGCTTATTGCAGGCTTGGGCGATATGGGACGTAAAGTTGCCAGATATTTAGCTCCTTTTTCCGCTTTGGGGATCAGAACAACTATAGAATGTTTCCACTCAAGTGTGATTTTCCCATCCGCCCATACTTGTTTTAAGGTCTTCAAGAGGTTGTATATCGCCGACCCTTCGAGGTTATTGAACACTTCATATGTAAAGCCTGCATGTTCCGGGGCAGGTTTCTACTTTGTTGCTTCGTGAGAGCAATTAGTTCGGCCTAGGTAATTGGCAATGATATGTCACAGTCATCCAAAGCGTAGGAAGCCGGGCATGTTATTGCGGGGCTGTCATGTTGCGAGAAAAGGCTATGGCCGCGTCCTGGCGAAATCCTCGTTAGATAGTCTTATGGCCTGCTGTATGATGCATGGCCGGGGATTAGCAGGCTTATTCGTTTCGATGAAGTGGTATGTGCGCCAAAGTTGCTTGGAGAAAGAAGAGAAGCCCGTAGATTCACTCCAATATTTACATTGTTTTCTACCGAGGTGCGTCTCATAATTCTTTGCTTCAGAGGCTAAGCCAATAAGCTTCCGCTCGAGCTCCTCTGTGTGTTTGGGTTCCACCTGTTTACGCTAGTGCCACAGACCAATGTGGTAAATATCCGGATTTGGTTGATCCTAATTCACTGTTTGTTCGGTGGTATGCTAATGCACTGCCTGCTAAAGGTAAAACATGATGAAGGACGCCGTGGTTCCCTGTAAGGTGGTATAGGATCGAAGCTCCGTCCAGTTGGTCACATTTAGTAATTTGGCGCTGCTTCTTGACGACGTGATGGGACGGGTGAATGTTAATGGGCGTATGATAAACGCACCCAGCAGCCGCGTTTAATTGTTCACCCGAAATAATCTTGTCTCTACCACAATGCGGAACCCGGTGTACTAGGGGCTGTGACCGCGAGAGAGGAAACATGTAGGTTGTTGAGCGGTACTTAAGAGGAGTCTTCAAAACGGTTGTACACATCTTTTCCCCGAGCTGAGTCGGCTTTTTAACCTTTAGTAGTGCGCGGGGCTATAAAATCGCCACTCACCACTAGATGCACATAGAGATGGTGCTGTCATAGGTGCTGGAGCCAGCCAAAGTTAAGACGAGTACTCCCGGGTTTGCCACATGCCGATACTGAAATCGCTTTTCTTTGTTTTTTCTTTTTTTGCGTCGTCCTAGGACGGTTACCGCCGACCGCCGTTTTGTGCACCACTGCGAGGTATCAATATGAGTTTGCGGGGTATCAAAACGGACGTAGGTTCCCACCTTGCCCAAGCTGTGCCGCACTTTTCAAAACGCATGTCAATGATAGAGAGAGAGTGATGCACGGTGAATTGAGACAGGTTTCACAGGCGCTCTCTTTCTTGAAGGAGGAGGGCCCAAGGCGTGATGATGCCTTACTCTAGACGGAAAAGGACGTCTTTGCGTATGGCACGGAGGCCTCTGCATTTCGATTGGAGTGCGATGGCTCTAGTACTATATACCTCCGTTACGGCGTTCGGATTCTTTCGGACAAGGTGATTCACGAAAAGTGCACAAATTCGATATTGCAAAAACTATGCGTCGCAACAAAAAATACTTTTGTCGTTTTGGTCTTGCGCCAGGGGCCTATTTAGGAAAATTTTTAAAGTCCGGGATAATTAGATTCTTCATTATTTTTGCGCAATTAACTTTTTTATATTGTGTTTGAGGGCTTGGTTGCAATTAGAAAATTCCTGAGTATTATCGAAAAACACCAAATCAATAAATAGCAGGACGATAGAAGGCACGAGCGGCATTTTACGGCGTTCTGAAAAACCGCACATTTGAACGGATTTTTAAGTTTCGGTTTGCAATCGGAGCTCTTCTCGGCCCCGATGGCACCGCGCCTCGCATAGAAATAGCGCAACCAGCCTCTGCTGCGCTGTCCTCGCGCAACGCAGCAGAGGCTGGTTGCACTATTTCTCCACGGGGCGCGGTACCACGGGACGCGGTGCTGGAGAAAGCAGCGGCGGTCATTTCATTCCCAGTAGGCTGTGCTCCATCCGCCCGCGAGCCAAGAGGACCCTTAGCGAAAAACAGCATATTAAAAATATACTTCGTATATTTTTAGTGCATTATAAGCAAGTGATAGTAATCGAAATTCCACAAAAGTTCAATAATAATATCAGCCCCTTCTTAATCAGAATATATTTTAAGAATATGCTTAAAGTATGTTCGCTATTAGTGTATATTAATTGCACTCAAAATATGTTTACATAGTTTTAGTGTATTTAAAGTACGTTGTTATCAGTAATCGGGAATGCATATATTGGGCACTTTAAATATATGGCGGAAGTGCCTCAAGAATATATTTGAAGAGTGCGGAGCCTCTACTCAGAGTGCACTCGATGCTTCTACGGATACACAGAGGTTAACCCTTGGGCGGACAAGAAATTGGCTTAGACGGGCGAAGGAATAAATTATAATTGTGGTTTTTAGTTTCTTTGACAGATTGCGGAAACTACCGCCCATTATAAAGTGTACCACCATTAGCCCATCCGTTTCGCCAGTTCGACGTTTGACTAGAAGTCTAACCGTGCAGATGGGCCTGTCGTCGATGGCCGCGCTCGGTGTGCTGAAGCTCCTTGGTCGGCCCGTTTTGTTTGTGCCGCCAGCTTTTTGTGAAAGTGCTCGGTTTTCATGACGGCCAAACCGTGAACGCGCAGCCTTGGAGGTGTCGTAATCTGTGTTTCGAACTGGCACGGTGCTAGTTGATTCACCCGCTGGGTTTTTGGCGCAACGCATGTATGATCGAGTGTTACATCGGTTGTGAGCTATGGGAGTAAATTGGCGTCTTGAATCCTAACATTAACACAAGAAAAAAACCATTGTACGACATTTATTTTCGCACAGAATCTGTTCATGGGCTGGCTTTTCCGCGAATACCGTCACGCCTCAGGTGTGATAAAAACAACCTTGCAGGGGCAAGCCAAAACACCATCAAAAAATAAATACGGGGGGTAGGGGGGGGAACCGTCTGCTCTTCCGCGCAGGTCGATGCCATGAAGGCATTTCGCCGTGCTCTGATTGGAGGATAGATCCGTGCGGTATATTTCTACCGCGTTTCGCCGACAACATTCGTTCGTCGACGAAATGTCGTAAATATCGCCAAATGCCTCGACAAAACAAAAAGTAAAAAAAAAAAAACGAATTTACACCGGGGATCGAACCCGCGTCCGCTTGCTATGAGCCAAACAATCCGGCCCATTTAGTTCAGCGAAGTTTCGTCAACAATATTCGTTTTTTTTTGTTTTTTTGTTTTTTTTAGTTAACTGTGAAAAAAGAAATGTAATCATCGCTAAATGCCTCGACAAAACAAAATGATCGAGAAAATAAAAATAAAAAGCAAGCCCACACTGTGGACCGAAGTCGAACACGGGTGCTCTTTTGAAAGCGGTAGGCGACACGCCGTAGGCGACACTCCTCTCCCTCGAAGACGAACGAGGTTGACCAGAGGAAAATTGGCGACTCCCTCGCCCGGGCAAGGAGGCGAAGAACGGTGTTTAATTTTTTTTTTCGCCCGAGTCCCTAAATGGTTTCCTGGAAAGTACTCTACCTTCCCGGTGATAGTTGCAGGGAGCTAAAGGAAGAAGAATATTAACCATGAAAAAGAAAAAAAAAACGAAAAAAATAACCAAATAAAGTTTTGAATTAAAAAAATTAGGGCTAGGTGGCGCAAGCTACCCACCAGTAAGAAAGAACCGGCAATATCCATCGATGGCCGCGCCATTTTGCTTTTCTTCCTTCGTTATGTAGCCGCGCGTGGGAAGCCTGGATTCTTTGTTCGAAATTTTGCGATTTCAGGGCTCTCACATGGATAGTAGCAGTCCACTGTTATCGAAGAAGGTGAGTAGCGCCTTGAGGGTCTTTTCTTTGGTTTGCGCCGTCTCATGCGGACGGATGATCCGTTCTTTTGTGCAGGAAAGGCCGGAATTGATGCCGCTTGTCTGCCGCTGCCGTGGCCTAGTGAGTCATGAGGAACGCCGCCATTGACTCTCCGCGATCTCGGTTGGTGTGATCCGCGAACTCGGACAGGCGGCTGGTGCCCGCCCATTCTCCACAGGTCCTGCAGCGTCACTGGGGACGAGGCACTGCTTCTTAAGAGGTGGTGTATGACGGCCTGGAATCTGAAGATGTGGGGCTCTGCCGGGCACTGTTAGTGTATTAGTAGGAATATTAAGTGAAAGATAAGTGCCAAAGGAAAGAAGGGGAACAACGTTTCGACCAAACGGTCTTCTTCAGGTAAAAGGGGCCTGCCGCTGCCTAGCGAAGCGGTCTTCCGCAGCGTACCTCGCGTCGGGATGCATGGCTTGGGCTTCCCGGGCCACCAGAAGCTTCGTGTCCTCGAAGGGCTTCACGCAGGACAGTCAGAATTCAGCGTCGTCATGTTCGAGCTTGGCCAGTTGGTCGGCCTCCTGCTTCCCAGCGGTGCCGCAGTGGTTGGGCACCCCTTCGAAGGCGAGGCCCTCGCCGGTGCCCGCACGAAGTGTATGGATTCCGTGCCGACTTTGAAGTTGAAGGAGGTTTATACTGTGTTTGTGCGCGCGACATTGAGTGTTTAAGACAGCTTCACTTGTTATTGCGGTATATACCAGCGATCTCGGATTACATGTTCAGTCTTCCTGCCTTCATGGTGAGTACATTTTACTTGCCCGAAATCTCAACGGACGTTCGCCCTGTTGCCAGTTTCTAGTGTGCAAGCGCCATGCCGTGGAGTCCTCGATAAATCCTAGCCTCAACGTCACGCGGCATTCTGCAAAGTGCTAATTTTCTTTTTTGCGTTGTGTTTGGGGGAAGACAATTTTTTTTCATTTGTTTGCAAGAGTGGATAACGGGGATGCGTGCAAGATACAAAGGAAAATTTCTTTCCACAAAATAAAATGAGAACGGAGCACTATGTAGAAGCGCCGCCTAGTTTGTGGTGGCACCGAGGATAATATTGGAGCGGACAGAGTATTGATTACATAGCTTTTGTGACGTACGATAACACCATTCCCTGTTATGGCTCGCAGTTACAGCTGTTTGTGTAAAATGCTATTTTCCGTGGCTGGGGCGGTTATTTTGACCACAGTACATCGTGTAAAAACAATGACATGGGCCTGCTTTGCATATTTCTTTGCAGCAATAAAAGCCCCGGTGGCCGAGGATAAAATAGATAAACATCAACCGGCTCCGAAAGACTATTCTTTTCCAATCTTCCATTTGTGTTGCAACATAATCCCAACCAATTACATGGTATCACTGCACTGTCTAATAGGCAACAGTTTATTTAGGGAGGTGGAATAATATATTAACAAGAATATGTCCAATTAGAATTTTAACATTCCTTCCCTACTGAAAAAACCCGTATACTTTTTGTACGGGTCCTACCCGTTTGGGTCATATGGTGTTATGGACATACAGGTCCCGTGTTCACACAGGTCGACCCGACCGTAGACACGGGTACTACACAGGTCGACCCGACTGTAGACACTGGTACTACACAGGTCGACCCGACCGTAGACACAGGTCAACCCGACCGTAGACACTGGTACTACACAGGTCGACCCGACCGTAAGCACGGGTCGACCCGACCTTTGACACGGGTCGACCCGACCATAGACACGGGTCGACCCGACCATAGACACAGGTCGACCCGACCGTAGACACGGGTCGACCCGACTGTAGACACGGGTCAACCCGACCATAGACACGGGTCGACCCGACCTACGACACAGGTCGACCCGACCGTAGACACGGGTTGACCTGACTGTAGACACGGGTCAACCCGACTATAGACGCTGGTCGACCTACGTAAACCCGCAGATACAGGTGCCACGCAATTCCTGTTCACAAAAGGTTAGCATCCCGAGACAGTACCACCTAGATAGGCAAAGCCTCCAGACCACTTTCATACCATCATCACAGCGAGATCGATCGCACAGTGAGATTGGGCACGAGTGCTGTGGCAGTGTTTGCCTTACACTTGTGTTCAATCAGCGCGTCGAAGGTGGGACTCAGGCCCAGTCACCGTGTCAGCATAATCCGACTGTGATGCCATTTCATTAAGGAAGAGGAGGTGATGCAGACACTTTTATTATCTAGGCGGTGTAGCCCGAGGCTCCCACTGAAATTAACTATTGACACAGCACCTAGAAAGAGCATGCCAAAAAAGCACTCTAGAAAGAATGACTCTAAAGCAGGTGAGTTGACATATATATTGAATTCTTTAAATCGAAGGTAAAGGTTGAGTTCTACCTTAGAACTCAAGTTTTTGTTGATATCGTGAAGCTGCTCGCCAATGTATCTGTTCATGAGGAACCTCCGCTTCTTCGGTGACTGACCCAAGGATGTCCGCGTGATGTACAGCTGGAAGGCATCTGAAAATGAGTATGACAAGGCAATAAGTTATATGTACCGGGTTCAACCACCCCAATAGTTACGACATGTTAAGTATTTGAACTACTGCAGAACCAAGCATATTTTTTGGGGGGAAACACTGCTAAAAAGATGTAGTTGCAGGAAAACGTAACAACCAATATACTAGTTTTTTTTGTTTTTTTTTGGAGGGGCCTATAGGTGGCACAGCAAACAAATCTCAACAATTTATTTCAGATGGATATTCGTGGCTGCAGAGAAGTATCATATTTATATCCATGCAGATTGCATGCTTACTTCTTGGAAGTATTAAAAAAGAAGTAGTCAAATATACC
>JABSTQ010007987.1:0-105429 GCA_013358835.2 Ixodes persulcatus | reverse complement strand
TTTTTACTTGGGTAAGTTTGTTCTTTGAAATTTTTTCTGCGATTCTTTCATTACCTTCAGGCACCTCTGTGGTAAATTGTAGCGCGATGCATTGTGAAGCCAATTTATGCGGTGATTGATAAGCTTCACCCAGATGCGGAACCTTACGATAGAGCAGTACTATTAGTAAGTTCTGGGAATAGTGCCGATTTTGCTCTTTGTTAATGATCCGACACTGGTACACTGCTGTATCAGTGCTAAGTTAAGTTCAAGTCAGCACTGTTTTACTGTTGATTTAGCTCTGTGCCGTATATGTGAACTATCCTGTATGGATGTTTCTCAGAAAGTTGATAACTCTTGCATGTTTGCAGTGCACACAATTATGATAATGGAAGGGCTTTTGCTACTTTCGCCTAGTGATTGTGTGAGAGTGAAGAAAATTATAGTTTGTAGGAGTAAATTGCTAGAAATGTATATTAATTTCAATTTCAGCAATACAGGTATCCTGCAGTTTTTGCCATGGGTCGTTTTGATTGGTCTGACTTTTCAAAAGCTTGCAGTACGCTGTCAATTTTTCAGGCTTTGAACTTTTTACATGCTTGATGACATTTTTGCGGGACTGTCACTCACTCCTAAAGTTACTGAGACCATGAAACGATAGAAAATGAAACTAGCTCAAAAGGGTAGATAGTTATAAACATGTTTGATGTGAACTGTTAAAAATAAGGGTGTACTGTGTTCTTTCTTTTTTTTTTTAAAGGGTTACTGCAACAAACTTTTAGCACTAATTTTATTGTCTAAATGTCAACCATGTTCTGTCCACACCACGGAGACACAAATTTTTTTGCTAAAAAGGACGGCAAAACATTATTTAAATAAACCAAATACTGTCGCATCACACCGCATAAAAGCAGCACATGGGGGCAGGCTGTGTGCGTCCCAGCCTTGTCTAATTTGGCTGAACCGGATTTATTTTTTCTCCTGTGCCTATTCAACTTCTGCGAAGAGCGGGGAGGGACAACTCGAATGGCCAGCTTGTGGTGCATTGACGCCATAGGGGGGCGGAGCTCGCAGCCACGCCAGCCCCCCTGTAGCCTTGACTGAAGACGACCCAGACGACACAAACGCGATGTATATCGGGCGATCTCCTGAGACATTAGTTTTAAATAAAGTTTTCGTGTATTTTTGAGCAAACAATTGGTGTCTCCATGGCATGGTATGGCCAGAACGTGGTTGACATTTAGGCAATAAAATAGGCTCTACAATTTCGTTGCAGTATTGCTTTGAAAACATTCTGCCCTTTTACCATATTTTCAATATAGGTAGTATTGGTATTGCTTTGAAGAAACTGTCTTCAATTCACTTTTTGAGAAGTCCACTCCCCGCCTGGTTTGCAAGGTTCATACAGTGACGTCGGAAACATCTGTTCTGTTGATGGTCAGTACATTTAACTTAAACGCTTGTGCTTTTTGGTTACAGGTCCCTTCCAGCACTATGCAGGGAAGAGAATGGCCAACAGAGGACTGATTGCAGGAAGAGTAATTGCATCTGCCGCTACCACAGATAACGAGCAAGCTGTGACATCTCAGGAGCAGTCAGGGTGTTCCGAGCACGCTGCGACGTCCAAGAAGGAGCAGTCGGGGTGTTTAATATAAATAAGTTGAGGTGGAAAATTTGACTCTCATATTATGTCTTCAAATTCTGTAAAGCTTGAAATAATTTATTTAAATATTTTAGGACTGATTAAGGAAAACCTGTGACCTCATGGTATGGCTCTATCAGAGTGCAGCGTATCTCATTGCCGCCTACTGGATTTTCTACATCCAGTATGTGAAGAAGGCACATAAGATGCTGACTTTCACTGAGCATGGTTTTGGGGACTGCAACATGAAGCCACGGGTGAAGGTACTGGAATCTGTCAATTTCTACAGAGTGATCGAGGCTTGTGTACCACAGTTAGCTTAGCGTACCCTACACTGTAGTAAATACCCCTGTCAGACGGGCATTTAAATGGCCTTCAGAATGAACTCCTTCAAAGAATCGACGAATCAGCTCACGATCTCGGCTCTGCCTGTGCCCTTCAGTGTTTGCATGTTCGCAGATATTTTAAGAAGTTTGCTCGGAAGGCCATTTAAATGACCGTCTGACAGGGTATAAGCCAGTTTGTGCCCAAGGCAACATGAGCTCTTGCCACACGACGTGTGCAAGAAATGTGCATAATGTGTGCAATAAATTTATTTCGTGCATGATGCTACCTGCTTATGCCTTTCCCTTCACACTTCCTGACTTTGAAGAAACCCCTTAAAGGTAGCAAGAAAATGCTCTCAGAAATCACCATTAAACTTCTAGGTGGATGCGAAGGAATACTCCCGTAGGTACACATAACTCCCAGGAGGATGTGAAAGAAGACTCCCGTGGGCCCACATAGTAACTCCCAAATGGATGTGAAAGAATAGTCCCATAAATGCACGTAAAAACTCCCATATGGATGTGAAAGAATGGTCCCTCAAGTGCACATAAAAACTCCCATATGGATGTGAAAAAATAGTCTCATAAATGCACGTAAAAACGCCCAAATGGATGTGAAAGAATACTCCCATAAATGCACGTAAAAACTCCCATATGGATGTGACAGAATAGTACCACAAGTGCACATAAAAACTCCCATATGGATGTGAAAAAAATAGTCCCATAAATGCACGTAAAAACTCCCAAATGGATGTAAAAAAATTGTCCAATAAATGCACGTAAAAGTTCCCATATGGATGTGAAAGAATACTCCCGTGGGTCCACGTAAGGACTCTCAGGTGGATGTAAAGGAATATTCCCGTGAGTCCACGTAAAAACTCCCATAAGAATGTGAAAGAATACTCCCATGGGTCCACCTAGGAACACTTTGATGGAAGTAAATAAATACTCCGATTGTTCCACGAACAGACTCCCGTACCGATGGGAGTTCTGTACTTACCCCCTTGCACCCCCCAAAAACCTCTGGCCTGCATGGGAGTCAACTCCGAACTCCCATCCCGCGGAGTATATCAAACTCCCAGAAGGGAATGCGCTAGAGGACAAGCGATATGCTCCCATCTGGGTATATTTTCGTTTAGTGTGTACCGCGAGGGTAAAAGAGCAGCTCGAACGCGCATCTAAATGCAAATCCTAAATGCCGACTCCGCCTCTTAGGAACCCGAGGGCAGATTCTCCTCCCTCTTGGCTGCCTTCCTTCTCGCTCCTCTCTTGCCTCGGGGAACCGTTTTCGGGGACACTGCCCGTACGGAATCTCCTCAATCTCGCCGGCTTCCCCAAGCGCCCCTCGTCTTCCCATCTCGCTTTGCCTTCCAAACAATAACGATGAGAAGAATAACACCGAAAGACAAAGAGAAAACAATAGCCGTCTGATTTTTGAAAGGCATAGCGAGGAGAAGCATAATCTGGAACCCACAAAGTCGCTGCCAGGGCAACGAATGTTCTTGCCATCTTCTCTTCGCTCATTCACTTTTCCTCGCTCATCTTTGTATTCTCTTCTTTCTTGCTCCTCCCGTCTTTCTTCTCCCAATGCTTGGTTATGACGGTGTCGTTGCATAGTGCCCGAGCAGGTGGCGCGTTCTTCCTCCTAACGGCCTGGCCGTTCCACCCACCCCTCTTCGGCAACCGTGCCCTGCTGCGGCATTGACTGCGGCGTTTGCCAAAGCTGCCCTGCTACGCCGGCGATTTCTTCCCGGTTTCCTCTGTCGGCTGTTGCCACGCTCGCTAGGAGCTCGTTGCCCATCGGTGGAGCCGTTTCCCTCGGGGAAGGGCAATAAGCACGCTTCCGAATTTCAATATGCCCGCATGTTATTCGCTTCTAACTTTTTTAGCTTTATATCTATCTTGCTCTGAATCTACGGGCGCCTGACCCCGGTCTTGAGATGAATCGATTATTGCTGGGCAGTTGGCACGAGGGGGAGATATTTTATATCCGAGGCCATGTACGTCTCGGTCTCCGGGATATCGGGCTTTTAAAGATGTAGTCATGTATTAGCGTTCCTGCCACTGCGGCTCCTTCTTTTGTTGTCGTGAGCTGGTGTATCGCATTCGCGTTCCTCTGTCGTATTGTTTGGGGTATTTGTGGCCTTACGGGACTCCCGCGTATTTTTGAGACAAAGAGCTCAAGGGAAGCTATGGCGGACACCGTGTCTGGGTGTTATGCAAGCATTAAAAAGTTCGAATGATGACTCAGTTGCGGTATTCTCAAAGTTTCAAGTTTTATGAAGATCCACGTGCTTCTTTTTACATTCACAGAAAATTGAATAGCCAGGAAAAGTGTAGGAACTAAGGAAACAATAAATAAAACACGAAAACTTTACGAATTTGGTGAACTATGCAATCTTTGTAGCATTAAAAAGCTAACACAGAAAGTTGAACCAATTTAAAAAACTGCTCATCGGGCCAGAATTATATAACCATCTTGCTAACTCTTGTTGCCCTAGTAAATGAGAGGCATTTCGCCCCTAAGCCAGGCGGCCGAAATACTTCAATTATGAACGCTCCACAGATGAATCTATCGAGTAGTGTATGCTCACTTGAAAATTAATGGAAATGGGTTACCGTTAGACGTCAAAAATAGAGGAGAAAGAAGATAAAAATAAATAATAAGATAAAAATTAACAATTAGATAAAAATAAAAATCTGTAAAAATGAAACGAATATTAGACAAAAAGAAATGTTTATACCGCAAACCTAAGCAGTCAAACAAGGATGCTATATGGCTTCATTTTCGAGCGTTCTCCGAAGAGTGCAAACCTAAAATCAAGATAGCAAAACAAAAATTTTTCAACGACGATATGAGGAAAACATTAATTGAAAACCCAAAGAAGTTTTGGGTGATCATCACTCCTAAACCTAGGAGTGCCACTGATTCACGAGGTAACTTGCTATCCCCTAATGTGGTTGCTTCTGACTTCAATACCTTTTTTGGTGGCATTTTTACCCAAGAAACCTTCCCATCCCCAAGCGTACCTACGTCTGTATGTCTCAAACCTATGGAAGATGTTTACTTCTCAATCGATGGTATTGTAAATGTCGTTAATCGCCTTCCTTTGATTTCTTCAACTGGTCATGATGGAATTAACTCGCGACTCTTAAAAATGACCAAAGATACATCCGCCTAGTTTTTTGTTATAAGTTTTGAACAATCTCTTAAACTCTCCCTACTCCGGTCTGACTAGCTCTATGCAAACGTAGTCTCCATCTTCAAATCGGGTAATTTAAAGGATCTAAATAATTAAAGGCCGATTTCACTGACTAGTGTTTCATGCAAGCTTTTGAAGCGTATCGTCTTCAGCAACATAATGTCACATCTGAATAGCAATAATTTGTTCTCTAATCAGCGTGGTTTTCGTAAGAACCTTTCTTGTATTACCCAACTGTTTGAACTTACCGACGATCTAAATGCTAATCTTCATTTTTCCGAACAAACAGACGCAATCTTCATAGACTTTTTCAAAAACCTTCGACCGGGTCCCCCATAACAGATTAATATCAAAACTCATACATCTAAACGTCAACAGTAACATTGTCTTCTGGATTCAAGCTTTCCTGTCACATCGTACTCAATCTGTGATCATCGATAATGTCACTTCCCCTCCCATGAAAGTCATCTCTGGTATCCCTCAGGGTTTTGTTCTATGGCCACTACTTTTATTTTAATTTATGTGAATGATATTGCTTCTTTATTATTCTCTACCGTCCGATTGTTAAGCTGACGACCTTCTGCTTTATCAAAATATTTCTTCCATTGATGACTGCATAACTTTGGAACAAGATCTAGAAGCTTTAACAACTTGGTGTGATTCATGGCTCATGACGATCAACACGGAAATATCTAAAATAATGTCATTCTCAAGAACACAAAAAATTCGGTTATTTATATTCTATTTTAGCTGGCGTCATTGAGCGGGTGGACACATTTAAATAGTTATGAGTGTACCTCTCTGAAGACTTATCATGGAAGTGTCACGTCAACAACATATGTTCCAAAGCTAATAAAAACTAGGATTTTTAAAAGGCATATTTTTCTCGCAAACTCCCTTGTTAAACGTTTAGCGAGTATATTAAACTAGTCAGAACCAAGCTGCAGTGTGCATCAATGACAAAAAACCTCATCAAAGCTATTTAATGAACCAAATGGAAGCTTTCCAAAATCGCGCTACTAGTTTTATCACTCGTGACTACACTAGGAATATCATCTCTTCTTTAAAACAGTCCATATCCCTAAAACTCTCGACACTCAAAGAAAAATAGACCGACCGGCTCTCTTTTATGCAGAGATTGTACTATAACTTGCGGTCTCCCCAAACCTTTATTTCCCCGGCCCATCATAGTTGCCCTCGTCTTGACCACCCCTGCAAAGATGAACCGATTTTTTCGAAAACCAACACATTCAAATACTCACCTCTGCCATTATGCATATCACATTAGAATAACTTGCTCACAAGCTTGGCAACTACCAGTGACCATAAATGCTTTTCGCAGCTGATTTGTAAGATGTGCGAATAATGTTTATATAATGATGTTTCCTGAGCTTTCCTTTTTTTGTAGTGTTTTGTAATCTTATTTTCGAACCTTCAATATGACACTCAACCCCCCTTCCTCATGCAATGCCTCCCTTAAGAGGCCCTTAAGGTAATAAAGTTGAAATGAAATGAAATGAACAATCAGTTATGGAAATAATTAAACCATTTCTAGGGGTTGTGTAGATGTACAGCTTTGCGTATCAGAAAAGAAAGTTGTAAACTTGTAAATTAAATTTTCGAAGGAAGAAACTACTTTTGTTATTCTTAATATATTCTGGCAAAATAGCTTAAGGCGATATATAACTTTGAGTAAAGCGCTGTTGTAAGTTTTCTTTTTTTGTGTTGTCGTTCGTCACCGCTTTAGATATGATAAACCAACTCATTCAAGCTTCAGTCTGAAGTAAGCCAATCGGTGTGAATTACTTAAAGGAGCCATGAAACGAATTCGAAATCGAATTTCCTCCACCGCACGTCTTAAAAGCTGTGAACAAAAAACAAAAACACAAAACGTGTAGATAAAAAAAAAATATATTTTAGCGTGAAACGTTGAAAAAAGAAAAGCAGATTCTTTTATATCTTCTTTCCTTCGAAAGCTCTCTGACTCTTCACTGTGATGCATCCGCGGTGCCAAACCACGTCAACCAAATCCACGTCGCCTATTGGATAGGAGCCTACCTCACCTGCATAGCGATCATAAACAATAAACTGCAGGCGAATGTTTCTTAAAAGTTTTGTTAAGAATATTCTGATCCTTATTTTGCACCATAACTAGCAATGTGGCGGAAATGGCCGTATTGTATGATACTTGGAGCTATGCGCCATCTAGCGCTGTCAACCAACGAGTGTCCTCTGCTGAACGGGTTTGCTCTTGGTCGCGCTTTCTTCACGGAGCAGAGTTTCGTTTTCGCTACAATGCAACCGCTTGGAACGACGAGTTCTCATGGAAACGAAACGCCATACGACCGTTTCGTTCGTGTTCGTTCGCAACGCAAGGAGTTGAGCCAAGCTGAACTTTTTCGCTACGTTCAGGAACGAACGGAGCAACCGCACCGACAGACCGATGACAGGTTGAGGAAAGCTAGGCCACGTGCGTTGCATGCCGGTCAAGGTTCCTACTATCCACCGTTACTAGAACCACTCAGTTGGGAAGCTGCCATAGAGTCTGCCCTGAAAAAGTGGCACCAATCCGTACTCGAGAGCCGAGCTAACAGCGATCGCAACGCCGGCATTTCTTCCGCAGCGGCCACTGAAGGAACTGCATGTGACTTCTATATTAACAATAATCGGCCATTTTTGCGCCAAAACATATAGGGTGGAAGGGGCTTCAGGCTGTGCCACCCTCGTCTTTCAAGCGGACGCGCCGATTATTACTACTGAAGTTAAGAGGCGTCTAGGTCGCGACGCGCTACCTGAAATCACCGTTCAGACATAGTTGTATAAAAACAATATTAATTGTGCCGCAAGACCTTCACTCTAAAAAAATGAATGCGGGTCTACTTACCCGCAAAACACTCGAAGAGCCAATCGCTGCGATCTAGGAAATCAGCTCAGCGAATGATTAGGCCGAACATTTCTTTAGACCTCAAAAGTAAGTCTGTGTTGTGGCATAACGCAATGCAATCATGACGCTTTGCATTGCGTAATGCCACAGCGCAGACTTCATTTTTAGCTCTAAACGAATGTTCTGCCTCATCATTCGCTGAGCTGATTTCGTAAATAGCAGAGATTGGCTTTTTGATTGTTTTGCGGCTAGGTTGACGCGCAGGCATTTCTTAGAGTGTTGAAAACTAAAAATTTGAGAAAACATCGCGCGCCCTTCTTTTTGTTCTAAACTCCTATAAACGTTACTACAAAAAAAGTTTTTCCAGTTTGTTTTTACGCAAAAACATCCTTTCTAAAAGCTGAAGGTGACCACAGTAAGAACAAAAGTTTAAGAGTGGCGCTGCTGTCGTATTTAGCTCGGTCTCGGTGGACGCCAGCGGCCCAGGTTTCAGAGGTGAGTTTCCCAACTGATTGTTCTAGTAACGTTGCTGCTATCTGATAAAAAACATGGCGTCGGAGGTGATCGTCGACGTGGTCGGGGTAATTGAAGCTCATTGCTCCGCCTAGAGCGCTTAAGTTGACTGTGAATTCTCGGCGTGTGTCACGATAATAACCCAGTACGTCCTAGAAGAGAAGATCCATCTACTCGTGCGGCGATGTTATGGCGGCACCCTCAAGACAGCAGAAACGCTCGTGCCGTCGTGTTTGTTCACTTTGACTACAGTGGTGATTTCTTAGCCATTTGTTTTCTCAAACATCTCCCAAATTTCTTATTTTGCGCATTCTATGCGTGTGCTCATGTTAAAGGTATTACTGATGCGTACTGTATTTAAAGGCGTGTAGGAATGAGGCGAATTTTGGCGCGTTTTCATCACCGAGCAAAGTGATTAGTGCTGGAATTCCTGAACGTTCGCGACGCCTATGTGATCACGAAATCATTTTTCTATGTTGGTATATTGCTGCTAAGATTAGATCGTCTTTTGCAATCGTAGAAAAGGCGGGTAGCGAGATTTGTTTTATCGGTGAATTTATGTGTTAAAGTCGTGATTCTACATGAGGGCGTACAGCATCTTTTCCTTTTCTTTTTTCATCCAGTCTGTCCTGCGAGCCTATTCCGAAAAAAAACAAACAAACAGATGAATAAAGCTTCAGCACAAAGACACTGTCTGTCCATTTTGTGCTACGCCAATGAGTGCTAGCGCGCCCCCTTCTTTTTAGGGTCACCACGGAAACAGCTGACGGTGGCGGAGAAGCGGCAGCCGTGCTGGTGACCTGCTGCGCGTGTTGCAGCGGTTGCAGGAGTGTGTACGCACGGCATAGTGCGGTCAGTTTGGTCGCTCCGGTCACAACGGATGCAGCCGTAGCTAACGCGGTCGTTGCTGATACCTGAACCAGTCGATCGCTCAGTCACTATGCCGAAAGGCTGCACTGTATCGAAGTGTCCGAATTACAGTTTGTGCTGTCCGATGTTTAAAAAGAAACGGCTTCAGTTTCACCGCTTGCCACCCGAGGAACCACGTTGAAGCACTTGGTGCAGGCTCATTGGTTTGAGGGACTTCGGGTCTAAGGTCCTCCGTGTACGCTCAGAGCATTCAGTAGTTCGTAATCGCGACTCCTTGTCGTCCGATTCCGACGAGGAATTGGAGTTTTCGTCGGAGGACTCGCCACACTTTCCAACTGGCGTATTGGCATATGGGACCAGTCCCAAGCTGTAGCTGTAGTGCTACATATCTAATTGGATGCCGCTCAGCTGTCATGTGTAAACGGCTATCGCGGTGATGAGAGGCGCCAATTCAGAAAATATGTCGGTGGCATCAGCACCATCAGAACAGTAAAACCCTGATGTAAGACCTACTTGAACACCACCAGCTCGCCGCTAACGCTTCCATTCTTCTACTGCCGAAAGCTCTTCCGGTTCCGGTGCCAGATAACGTCACGATCGTCACGATTACGCCGCGGCCTTTTTTGCGGCGAGTTTGAGAGGAAGGCAAGGAAGAATCGATATTTCATTCATTTTTCATGTATAACTTAATAAACCGACACAAAAACGGATGCCTGTTCGGCGTTCAGCGAACATTGAATGTTGAATAAAAAGGGGTTTTTGCAAAAGTAAAAAAAATCATCTCATGTCTTCTTTAATACAGTGAAATTAAAGCAGACACACTAATAACTGAAGGAGAGACTCGTGCCTTCTTTTCTTTTCATTGCGGTCTGTTAATAAACTGTGATTTTTGTTTTGTCTTTTGTTATTTTGTTTTAATTCGAAAGCATTCACTGTCCCATGGAGCAAACCGACGTCATCAGCTTTTGAAGCCGCGCCAAACGGCACCTCCCCTGTCCATATGGAGCGATGCCAGTCGTCTGTAGCAGAAATCTGTTGGATATGCTCCCATTTTTCTGGTGCGCGTCTAGTTTCAAGAAACGAGGCTCCCATTGGCTATCGCGCTGCTTAGTTCCAGGCAACGCCACCAGAGAAGCCCTCTCTCCATGGCGGCGCAGCGCACTCAGCGGCCCGGCCGCCCGTAAGAGGTGCGGACCTGGCCGCAGAGCCCGCACGGGCAAACTCCGGGGAGGCTACGCGTCCAAACTTAGCACGGCGCGGCCACTTCACGGCAGCTACCTCCGCAGTAGCGAAACGTGGTCGCCCACGCCAGTATGCCGCAGACAAACTTGGGGAGTGGAAGAACAACATTCATTTTTTCGCATTCACAACTCATAAGTGCTTGGGTGCCCTCGGAATTATTTTTTTCTTCAACGCGCTGCCTCCCACTTTTTTTTTCCCCTCCTCTTTCCGACCCCTACCCGTGGCAGCAGAGGAAAAAATAAATAAGCGCGGTCTCCCCTTGGAACCCATGCAACTTTATGGGTCTCCGAGTTGCTCGTTTTTCTGCAGTGTTACGGCACAGACTAGGGAAGCGTGAGCGTCGCCGCATGCCGGAGCCTCAGTCTCCTGCTCATATCGTCTGACGGGTCTCCCCTAGTTCTCCCTTCTCCCCATTAATCCACTCTGGTCTAAAGAAATAGCCGGCCAATTTCTTGGGTGTAACCTCGAAGCGCCGTTTTTCGCCTTTCTATTCCGCCTTTTCCCTATCCGTTTGGATATGGACCAGGCGGATTATATATGCTTGCTTGATGGATGTTGTTGAAGCGTTTACTCACCATTTAGGGCTTCAAAACTTCATGAGAGTTGTTGGGATAGCGTTTCTAGTAGGTTCCTAGTACCGTTTCACTCTTAACTCTAAACATATATCAGCAGCGCAGTCGGTGCTGCTGCGCCGTTGCGTCTCGCCATTGGTACCCGCGGATAGTGGCAGGCGTTAAACATAGCTCCTCAATATCTCGCTCAATCATGCACATCATTTGATGATATCTCTTAGAACGTCGTGTAGCATATACGGGAAAAAAGGTTCTCTATGTCCTGCAAGTTTTTTCCAGAGCACAATTATTGTACAATTTTAATCGTAACAGAAAAGAAACAAGCTACTAATAGAAACTGACGTGTGTTGGGTTGGAGGTGAAGGCAACGTATAATAAAAAGCCCCACTGCCAACCCCCCCCCCCCCCCCCCCCCCCCAAAAAAAAAAAAAAAAAAAATATATATATATATATATATATATATATATATATATATATATATATATATATATATATATATATATATATTATTTATACCAAAAGCATGCGGATGATGACGGCATATAGCAACATGATGAAGCGGGGATACTGAGAATTATTGATAAATTATTGAAAACTGTAAATACTTTTTAGTTCATACTGAGCCGGACAGACTGAGTTCATACTGAGCCGCACAGGCACATATGTTTGTTTATATCAGAGGTCTCAAACATGCGGCCCGCGATTCACTGGGAAGTGGGCCGCAGGCAACCGGCTAAGAGTCCCGGTTTTTGTGTCACGAGCGCCAGAACTAACATGCATCCTAGTAATCTCCCTCCATCTCGCCGATTCATTCTCACTTCAAAAGTAAATCTGTTCTGTAACTTATGACAACAGAAGGAATAAAACGAACTCGGGACGAAGAACGACGTCCCGAGTTTGCTTTATTTTATCTGTTTTCAGTCGATTTTACGAAAACGCTCTTCAGTTTATTCATTTTTAACATATTCACATAGTTTCTGCATATCTGTGTTCCTTCGCCCTTTGTTTCGCCTTATCTTTTGCTTGCCAGCTTTTTGTAATGTACAACCATTCCGCGAACTCTCGATCAGCAGATGCAACTGCCAAAGATAAAGCTACACTCAAAGTGGTCGCGTTAAAAAAAAAAAAAAATTGCCAATAAAAGACGGGTATTTGTTTAGAGTGTTGTAATAAAAATTGTCTGGAAAGTAAAAACTGTCAAATGAAATCATTGTTTTTATAGACATGTTCTGCTTGGAATATTCCCCGATTTGTACGTAACGCGTTACAAGTAATTGATTACTTGTAATCAATTACATTTGAGAGTAATTTTGTAACGCTTCATTTACATTTTTCGAGCTGTAACGCTTGGAGCAATTCAATTACTTTTTTTGTGTAATCAATTACAAAATTACCAATTACATTTTTGATCGCACGTTTTTTTTCTCACGAAAATCAGCGTAATCTTCAGAATCACTCAGCCATGCTGCAAAAATCATTAAGACTTTTTTTTTTTTGAAACATCTAAAAAAAGAACTAGAATTAGTGGGCAACTTCTTTTTTCTCTTAAGCCACGCTCTTCTACAAGCGCGCCACTCGCCTTGGCTGGGGTATTCCGGATCTCGTTGCAGATTGCGGATAAAGTCAACGAGAACTCGCTATTGACGTTTTCGTGGGCTTTGTTCCTTAGGTCGACACGTCACACAGACGGCAAAGGCCAGGTCTAGGAATAAAAAAAAAGAAAACGGACGGATATACACAAGGTCTCAAACGCAGCTGAAATTTATTCCACAACGAAATCCTACACAAACCACTAGAGACGAGAGAAAGAGCGAAATTGAAAGAGAGAACTGGGGAAGCCCGTGCCACAAGCAGTACAACAAAGCAATTTTTACAATAGAACTAAGAAGCAGTGACCTCCTTGATACATAACTAATACCCGCGCCACACGGGCAACTCGAATTCCATTTACACGAATGGCATTTGAGCGGACGGCCAATCAGAGCGCGACACTCCGGGCGTAGCGCATTCCACGTGCGACAGATTGCGAGCTGATTCACCGATCACACAAATGTCATTCGTTGTAAATGTCATTCGAGTTGCCCGTGTGGCACGGGTATAAATCTACGTTTGCACCCTAACCTTTTGTTCTCAAAGTCTTTTAGAAAGGTCCTCATACCGGAAACAAACTATGGTACAATGTTGTGATATCAACGAGTGGTCTTCTATCGCCACTTGCAATGAAATGACTCATGAGACGCGTTTCTCGCTTCTGATTGGCTTCAACGAGTTGTAGCCTTAACAAAGTTGTAGCCTTAACAAAGACCAACAAGATCCCATTGTTGATCTTCAACGAATCCCCGACATCGACTCCAGGACGGGGGTGACGCATGGTCTTCGTGGTGTTAAAATGGGAGCTCTTCTCGTGATTTCGGCAGTTCGTTATTATTTTTGGAACGCATACCATTATAGAGGATCGAGGCATAGACCCCCTTGGCTTCAGCTTGCCCTATGTTTAAAGTTAAGGACTCCAAAGATAAAATGACCGTGTCGTTCGAGTGTTTGCTTTGCCGACCACTACAAAAAATTCTTTCGTGCTCAAGAGCCACAAAATCCAACCTGCGGACGCACATCGAGGTAAGGTGCATTTTTGTCCTGATAACAATTTTAATGAATAATTTTCAATACGTTTGCGTCATATCCTTCTTTTCATGCCCTTACAGTTCTCCTAATGAAGGTATACAGGGCAGTTTTTGTAGATAAGCAACAACTGTCCGCTGGCCACTGCATTTTTGGGTGCTACATATTATGAGGAAAGGAGATTTTAACTCTTAGGCATCGCATAAAATACTCCTGCCTGGGGGGGGGGGGGGGGGGGAGGGAGGGACTTTGGCATATGTTTTCTGCGATGATTTCATGTTATCAAAGGAAGGCATCAAATGCAAATGAAATAATATGTTTATTAGACTAAACCTTACCATTATTCGATATTGTTTTCAGCGACAACACCCTGGCAGTTTGTCAGAGTTCGAGAATCTGCTGCGGAAGCAGAAGACTTTTGAAGCCCCAACCCCTGAATGCAAGCAGCCGAAGATATAGTTTTCGAGCAAAACGACGTCCCAGGTCAAGCTCGACAGGCTCGTACTCAACTTCGTCATCGACTCTTTGCAGCCCCTTTTGGTTGTAGAGGCTGGAAGCTTTGTGAACCTGCTTCAATATGTGGCACCGAACTGCACACCTATGACGAGGAGAATGTTGATGACACGGCTGGATGCAAACTACGTCGAAATGAAGCTCCGGCTAAAAGAACCCCTGGCAAGCGTTCCTTACGTGGTGGTTACGGCCGATTGCTGGACAACGTTTCGGCAGTAAGTTATTTTTAACCGTTTGTAAGAATATGTACTAATATTTCGTTTTCCTACCGCAGAAGCTACATGGGAGCCACTGTGTCTTTGCTCGAGCCTACAGCTTTAACTCGTAAGTCCGCAGTGCTCCTTTGCCGGCGCATGCTAGGTCGAATAACCTATGACAAGCTGGCCAGCACTCTGCTGGAGACATTCGAATACTACGACTTGCAGGGAAAAGTAACCAAGGTCTTAACGGACAATGGCTCGATCTTTGTCAAGGCATTCAGGTATGAATTGCTAATTACACGATTTCTTTCATTGATGTTTAGTAAAAATACTTATACGTGTCCCGTCTTGTTGAATTTATGCAGACTATTCAGCGAACCACAAGAAACGTTGACCGATGCGTAAGAAGACCTCTCGGAGGTGATGGATGTGACAGCCCTCCTGAGCGACGTGGCTGAAGGCGAATCCCGCCTCCCCCCTTACCACCGGTGTTCTGCCCACACGTTGAACCTTGTGGCCACTGCTGACGCCTCTGAAGCGGAGCAACATGACCTTTTTGCGTGGCCCCTCAAGTCCGTCCTGCGGTCATGTCGAGCCCTATGGAACAAGCAGGGCCAATCTTCCGTCGCTAACGAAACCATCTTGAGGTACTGTGGCCGGTCGCCACAGTACCTTAAGACCGGTCGCTGATCGGTGGAACTCCTTCTTCGACGCTTTGGAGTGCATCCTGGCCATTGACTCTGCGGGCAAAGAATTAGACGGTCTTTGTAGGGTTCTGCAAGAGCCTCCTTTCCAGCGGCCACGGGAACCCTAGTTCATCAAGGAGGACTGTGGGGTAAGACCAATTGTCGTCTTTCATATGTATAATCCGGCCGACGAACCTCGGTATATGTTTGTTCGTTCCTTGTCTTTCGTATTATTATACATAAACCGCAGTTGCAGTTAGAGCTTGATCGCCGATGCCTTTTTCACATTACTTACACAGGTCATGAAATTCCGGGCGTGTGCTATCGACATCATCCAAAAAGACGAAATAATGTACATGGGTTATCTGCTCCCCACCATCAGCGTGCTTCAGCGCCGCTTGGAACACCTGCAAATGTCGGGACTGGTATTCTGTACACCCCTCGTCAATGCGCTTTTGACCGGAATCTACAAGAGGTAAGATGTTCTGCACTTTTCGTCAAAGTTCGCGCCGCCGATCACTTTTTCTTTGTTTGCTCTCACACTTGCAAGCATTCAATATCTATATCAGTCTAAAATCTGACTCGTATCCGCTTAGTAGTATACTTAATTGCCACTTTTTGTTTAATTTCAAGTATGATTAAAGTGCAATTTTGTTTTTAATTATGCTACAGGTTCGATCACCTCTTCGAGGATTGCGAGCTTTTGATTGCGTCCGTCGCGATTCCTTGATTTACAACGACGTGGGTGTCAAGCGAAGGTCGGCGCCAGGAGCTTCAAAGACTTCTCGAGAACGAGCTGAACCGACGGTGCTACGATAGCACAGTGCCCGCCGTTTCCTTGAGTGCTCTCCAAAAATCACCCACAGACGATTTTTTTAGTTTTGCGCTACTTCACTCGGAGCACCTTCTCCAAGCGTAAATTGTAGCGAAGCAGACCGCTTTATGGCAGACTCTGAAGCGCGAATCGAGTCCCTGCACAAGCATGAACTGGTGCGCAAGGTGTTCGTGCGCTATAACACCGCGCTTCCGTCAAGTGCGTCCGTCGAGAGGGTTCTCAGCGTCGCGACGGACGTCTTCAGAAGAAAACGCGGAAAGATGGCGGACCAAAACGTTGAGAGGCTGCTCCTGCTAAAACTAAAAAAGTTGTGAAAACCAAAAAGAAAACTTTAAACAAACAAAATTGTGTGCACAAGATTTCAGTGTGTATTTTGAGCATTTCGGTCATCGCAATAAAAAGTAACGTGAAAGTAACGTGAAAAGTAATCAATTACTTTGTAGCAATTTTTCAATTACTTCTGGGAGGCTGTAATCAGTAACGGTAATCGGTTACTTTTTTGACTGAAGTAATTGTAATTGTAATCGGTTACTTTTTTCAGTAACGTGTACAAGACTGGATATTCCTGAATGAACTGAGCAAGGGGAACGATAGTGTACTTGCTCTCTTGTTCTATTACAAATGACAGCACGTTGGCGGGACGGTGCAACCTAAATATTGGTATCACATCAGGTCAGGGCCCAAAGTAATCATAAAATTAAATAAATTTTAAAGACGTCAGTGGCAAAACCGGGAGTTTACAAAAAGCATAAAGCAAAAAAACTCTTCTATTTGAAACCTCCCCCCCCCCCCCCCCTTCCTGTCTTACCTGAGCCCTCGACCTTTCTAGTGTGGGCTATCTGTCCCCCATACTCAAATGAATATGAGGCCACTGGTTGTAAACAAATTGTTTCGTACTCAAGAGATATGAAATTGACCCGTGTCATACATATAAAATCGTATAAGGGTACGATTAAAAAAAAAAGAGTAATATTTCAGACGAAAACCTATATGAATTTACCTACATTCTCTCAACTAGACTGCAACGGACAGTTGTAAACCTGCTCAAATTAATTTATCAGTTATTAGTCCCCCCATTTCCTTGCGTAAAAGACCCAGACATTCAATCACCAGAAAAATAAAAGCCCATTGTGCCTTTGCTTTGTCGTTTAAAACGCAAATTTAGAATGCCAGAGACGAATCCTTGTCGTGTTTGTTTTCCTCGTTTGATTTTTTTTTTTTCAATTTTATTATTTTTGCGCGGAGAGGATGTTATTCTGTGTCAACGCTATCTAATTTAGATCCGTGAATCTTTCCGAAGGCCCTGATTAAAACAGTTGATTAGCGGCTTTAGAACGACCAAGTTTCGATTCTAGAAAGCACGCGATTCTCGACTAATTAAGCAATTAAAAACGATGTCACGTTTCTGTTAGCTTCCTCTCTTTCAGCAACCATGTAGTGCTAGAAAGGGCTGGCCTCTTTCTCCGAGCAGGAAAGTTGAACGAAAGCTTTCTGGTACGGCTCCTGTGAAGATGCGACTTCCTTGGGTGGCCACGGGCGACTTGACTTTTCACTAGTTTTTTTTCTCACGTCCTTTGCGTCAATGTGAGGGATTTGATGGGGCCTGTGCCAGTTCGTCATCAGCAGAAACATTTGTCGAGGGTTTCACATGTTTCTTTAATCGACTGTTCTAGCTCGGGTATGTACGATGAACAAGGACGAGAATACCTGCGAAATATGTTGGATCGTCCTTTTTGTCGGAAATTTAGCTTTAGTCTTGTCTTTATGTTTCAGGCCTGAATTTTTGTTTAAAAGTTTGTAGCACAAGATATTTAGGGACACCTTCTTATAGTTGCACCTCCAGTTTGTCAGGTAATTCAGAACACATGTGCCTTTCTGAAGTCGTTTAATTAAGAAATATGTCTATTTTACAGTTGAAATATGGAAGGTCCTCTAATTTAAAACACCCGGCCTGTTCATTGTTTTAAAGCTTGAAATAAATGATGCTTACAACGGTTGAATTTGTAACTTGTTCATAACTAATGGGTAGCTTGCTGAAATATAGCTTTGTTATGGCGATACTTGAGCCATTGAGATTAAAGAGAAACGAAACATATCTGGAACCACCTGCTCGATGCGCTTCAATTTGTATGGTGTGACTCAGTATAGAAGAAATGATTAAACACGTCAAGTTATTGTAGAACAATCAATTTAAGATTAAAAAGGTATTTCCCCTTTAGCAGAAGCTTCAACGTAAGATTCACCTGAAAATAAACAATCATTCTTAGTACTGGTCATCAGTATGATCGCCTTCGTGATTGAATAAGAAAAGGTTTGCAAGCGTCGCTGTAAGTTTCATACCTCAAAAAAAGAAAAAAAAAGAACCCGCCGCAAATAGCCAGTGAACAGATAAAATGATTCCAAACTTCCAGTAAATGTAGAAAAATTTATATTAAAGATTCTGCATATATTGCCCCTTTAACAGAAGCTTCTACATCATTTACTCTTGAAATTTGGCAGAAATTTTTAGTACTGCTCATAAGTGTTATCGCTCTTATGAATGAACTAAAAAAACCTTACAAGCATCGCTGTATTTTCGATACCTCAGAGAATTGAAAAAGAACGCGCCGTAAATGGGAGAAACTCGACAGATAAAATGATTTCCCTTTGTTGTTTGAGTAAATGTAGAACATTATATATAAGATTCGGTGTATATCGCCCCTTTAACAGAAGCTTCAATATTATTTACATCTAAAAATAAATATCCACTTTTAGTACAGGTCATAAGTATTATCGCCCTCGTGAATGGATTACAGAAGTTTTGCAAACATCGCTGTATTTATGATACCACAAAAAAAAAAAAAAACGCGTCCTAAATCGGAGACAATGAACAGATAAAATGATTCCCCACTTCAAATTAATGGAGAACAATATATTTGAGATTCGGTATTTATTGCCCCTTTAATATAATTTTCTACATCATTTACACGCGAAAATAAACAGCCATTTTTGGTGCTGTTCATGAGTATTATCACCCTCGTGAATTGATTAAAACAGTTTTGCAAGCCTCGCTTTATTTTAATACAAAAAAAAACGCGCCGTGATTGGGAGCTAAGCACAAAGCCAGTATGGTCACTGACTGGGTGAGAGCGGCAGGACGTGTCTTTCAAATGACCAGTCTCCAGCACGCTCTCCCTGCCTTCTTTCGTGGTTAAAATGTTAAAAGGCGCGAACAAACAGGACGAAAAAAGACACACGTACGTCACGGACAGGCGCCAACTTCCAACTGATTTATTGGAACACGAATCATCGTCCAACTCGATCCCAATCGCCTAAACACATGCAAGTGATAAAAAATTTTATCACTCATTACATATATCCTTCAAGAAACACAATTTCTTCGGTTAACAGATAAAGAGATGGCATGCTTACGCATCTGTCAGCCGCTTTGTGTATACAGAAAGCTTCGATTAACTCTCTTTCCATCTTCTCACTCCCTTTCTTGATAAACCTTGTGCGCTTTAACAAATGTTCGCACCCACATCGTTTGCAGTGGTACGCAAGATGCCCACCCGAATTATTGCGCACGGCCAGCTTGTGTTCGAGCGCTCTTTCATTTAACCATCGGCCGGTCTGACCGGTGTAAACTTGGCTGAAACTAAAAGGAATCTCATAAACCGCCTTAGTCACGCATTCGGTGTATCTTGTTACATGTTTTTTTTTTTTTTTGAACACACTACAAACATTCGTTTTGTCATCGCGGAGCATATCTTTGAAGGTCTGCACGGGACTGAGAAGACTACGTTAACCCTGTGTCGTACAGTCACCTTTTTTTAAATTGTGGGAGAATTTGTGCAAATATGGTATCACCTGCAGTGGTATCTTGTCTGTCTTTTCACGACATTTGTCAACGCCCTCTCGTTTAATTTTCTGTAGGAGCCTTTCACACACACTTGTCACTAAGCTCTTCGGGTAACCGGCCCTCGTCTAGCGTGCAACCTGCTGATCAAAGCTGACCGGCAGTCTATGCTGGCAGCTTTTTGTAATGGCTGCGTGAAGGCAGGTGGATGCGATCCTCCGTTTGGCAAGCTTTGAGTGGGCACTACTGAAAGAAAGGAGGCCTTTCTTATTTCATAGATTATAGCTCCAGCACAAATGATCCTTAATAAAAAAGAGCTGTAAATCTAGAAACTGAATACAGCCATCATTAGGCATTTCCCAAGTGAAGTTCAGTCCGCCGGACAGTGATCTAAACAGATTAACAATTTCTGCTACATCATGTTCCAAACAATTTGCTGTACATCCGTGAGTGATATGAAGGTGAACAGCTCTGTTCTTGTTTTTGACATTCCTTCAAGTTTTGGAACAAGCTCTGTTCCAGAAGAGGGCTAGAACGCAAAGTTTAGACCCCCAAGCCACGTACCATTTGAGACGTTGAGAGTTAATATAGTTTTAGGGAGCCGTAAAACAGACAAGAAACCAGGTAAGGTGTTCACCTTAATATTTCCGGCGGGTCTACATTCCCGCAAAATAACCAAAAAATCATCGACATTGAGGAAAATCTTGACCACATTCATCCCGTCAAGAGCCCCCGATATGCGCTTGTCCATAGCAGAAAGATAAATGTCACACAAAACAGGTGCCACAGAAGAACCTATACAAATACCACTCTTTTTTACGTAGAACTGTTCATTCAAAACAACGGACTGCAAATGAAATTCTAACAGCGCTATAAAATGGTCGCAGTTGACACTTGTAAAATTCTGGAACCCCACTTCACCTGACTGTGTTATGCTCTCACGAACAGCGATGTAAAGTCCATCATGGGGAACCGAGTAAAACAACTCTTCAACATCCACAGAAAAGGCTGTGGCCGCATTCTGCAATCCTGTTTTCAAATGTTGAACTAGTTCCCCGGAGCGTCGAACCAGAAAGGGATCGTCAATGACTAAAGCACTTAGGTGACGCTGTAAGTACCTGCTGACCTGGACCTGCCAGGCACTTTTTTCCGAGACAATGATTCGTAAGGGACAGCTAGGCTTATGAGTCTTGCCGCTAAAGAAGACCTGCTTTTGGTTCGCGCGCACGCTCGAGCTGCACGACACGCCGAATCGTCGCCGAAGGTACGAGCCTCGCCTTAGAGGCGAAACAACCGAAATTCTTCTCTACACAGTGTTCGCCTTGTATCTGGTCATAGGAAGTTATATATCTGACGAAACAAGCTTTTCGGACTACAGTTTGCAACCCACGTTCCAAGTCCAACTTCATCGATTCCTAAAGTGTTTCTTTTTAACTTAAAAGGTAATTAACTTTTTTATTTAAGGCGGAGCACAGTAAGCTCGTGACTGCCACTCTCAGCCGGCCAAACCTGGATGTATTACTTATGAGGTTTTATGAACTTTCACTCATCAGACATGGCATCAAATTACCAATTATTGAACCTGAACGCGGATATTTGAGACGCAATACGAGAGGGCTATTATTAAAAATGATATTGCTTTTTTTTTAAGGTTTTACTTTTTTTGTATGGGTGAAATAGCGTTTTACTATATTGGTCCAAAATTAATGAGCCCAGTGCCGGTTAATGCAGTCTATGACGTGACTGATTATAGGAATGTATACCCGAATAATTTATGTTTGAATGGACAATTTTATTTTTGATAAATTTCTAGACATCATAATATGGCACAGAGTAGGATGATAATATAGTACCCCTGGGTATGCATTTTGTTTTAATTTTGTACTTTGTTTTGAAAATAAAGTTACTGGGGCTATCCATAAGCTTCCCCTAATCCTGTTACGACCCGTGTAGCATTTTTTTGTTTTTATTGATAACATAATATTATTTCTTTGCTGGCGGGAAGCTAGTCGTACATTGCTAATAGTTTCTATTTTTCAAGGTTTGTAAGTTTAACTCCGAAAATGATGGGAATTCGGCAGTCTAGCACAGGACTAATATTATTTTTTCGGCTAATTACAATTTCCTTGCTTGCGCCGTAACGTCCTAGCCCGAGCGTGCAAAATAAAATGCATTCACTCCACGAAGGAACACGAAATTAAGCTCTCCCATATAGAACTTGAGTAGATGCTTTTTTCGTCATGATATGGATGATATTTCAGAAGAGGAAACAATTTAACAAGAATAGGTGACAACAAGCTTTTATATATTTGTTTGTTATTCAATTACCTAGCCTCAATGGCTCATCTCCGCGCAGTACATGAGGAGGAACCTGGTCAAAATATAAACCAATATACACCAAGAAAGTGTTAAGATGGGTGAAAGAGCCACGAATAATACACACGGTCACATGGACAACCTGTGAAGGAAAGGGAATAAAGGACCGCATCTCCACGTGGTGAATGATGTTGATTGGGGCGAAGCTCTGGTGGTGCTGATGATACTGATTTTATTGTTCATAGGTAGTGCTGATGGTGCTGATTTTTTTATTGCTCATAGGTAGTGCTGAGTTCCGGGTTGCGTTTCAACTTCAATATTACTGCTTTATGGTCGGTGAAATGCAGAGCCATGCCTGCAAAGTTTAACGCGATTATATACGCATTTGACCGCAGCGCCCTCTCCTGCATAGACGTTGAGCGGCTACATGCAACGTTTCATTCATGACATCCCCAGCTCTTGAGTTACTACATCATCTCAGAGCCCCTTACTCGTCCCGCAGTCGTGGCCGAGTGGTTAAGGCGATGGACTAGAAATACATTAGGGTCTCCCCGCACAGGTTCGAATCCTGTCGACTGCGCAAACATTTTTTTTTCTTTTTTTTTGTAAGCACGGACTAAGGATCTTCGCCCCTCAAAGGGAAATAAAAATAAAACAAGCGTCTCAGTAAGTAACGTGAGTTACGTATAGTACATTATAACTCAAGAAGGCCTTTCTTTCCCTCGCCCTACGTTCTTGAGTTGCAACGGCCTTTAGTATGCAAAGCACTTTTAAATAACTGTATGTTACCATATTTTTACACGCAGATGCTAAAAAAATGAACGAGGATACTAGTACACAAACTAAGTTATCTAACAACTGCATCAATGTAAATATCCAAGACCATACTTCCGAACACAACTACTAAAAAACACAAGTTATAAATAAACTCTGTTGGTTAAACGTCCCCAAAAAACTCCCGAGAAGGCAACTTCACTTCCCAGTGGCTTTTAGTACTGCTGAATGATTACGGGTAAGTATAGATTGAGATATTCTTGAAATGAACAGTCTTGTTTAGGCGGAAGAGCACTCTATTAGGTGGTTAAATAAAAACAAACTCATGTACTGTCTAGGTGTAATATATTTTGTCAATTAAATGCGCTGCGGAGATGTCGCTAAAAGATTCTGAAATAAAAAAAGCAGTATTAACTTAAATTAGGTATGTTTTACCGGACTATGAGGAAGAGGATCCAATGAATCTTGCAGTTCAATTGTATATTCGAACTCAGGTTTGTTACGTCAAGGCGTGGAGGTGGCGCGTCGGGAGCGCTTCCGGTCTGGGGCTGTGGGCGGAAGTCACCATGCGGTCCGGTACTGCATTCCGTGTAATCGTTTCGTTTCGTTTATTTCACCATAAGATTTTTATGGTGGCGATTAGGGACAAAAAGCTGTAGAAAACAGCTTGACGGGTCCCCGACCGCCTACAAGCAGCAGAGCAGCGTGATACTCACAGTATAAAATACATACAGAGCACAAGCTATAGAAAGGATAGCAGAAAAGACCTTCGTCATCACACACTTTGTTAAGGCTGATTCACAGGATTGTTAACTTTTTGTCACTTTCTAGTTTTTTAAGAGAAAAAAAAAACGTGATACAATCGCGACATAACTAATGAAAAACAGGAGAAAAGGATTTATGCACACGATCGACATCAAACAGAAGGGTCCGAATATCCTTGACAGATAATTTCTCCCAATCGAAGTTTTGTTCGGGAAATAAATTTAATAATTTCGGAATAATGTATCTGAGCATTTGTGTTCCGTAGTTCGTTCTGGGAGTGACCACCTCCCAACAGCTCGCAGAACGAGTGGGATAAGGATGAACATATTGGGAAAGGCGTCCAAGGCTCACTAGAAAGCTAGTATTTCTAATTTCTTCCACTTTTAGAGTAGTGGAAAGTCTGTAGTCGTAGAGAGAATATATACTAATAATGTGGAACTTCTTGAATAGATTGGCTCTAGGATAATCAAAATCTACATTCGCGATTGCCCTCACGGCTTTTTTTTTGCAAAAAATTTATTTTATCAAGATTTGTTAATGTCGTCTTACCCCAGACTAGGTGGCCGTAAATTAAATGGGAATAGAAAAAGGAGTTATATATTAATAATTTAACATTTCTTGGCAGTACATAGCGGTTGCGGTTTAGGATACCGACTATCTGTGATAAATTCGAGGTAACATAATTGATGTGATCGTCCCAAGACATATTCTCGGAAAAAGTGACACCAATCAGTTTAAACGCATTGACGATCTCAATCCTGGTTGAGTTTATTACGATATGTTTGGTGATATTTACAAGTTTGCTCTTGGGAAAAAAAAGCACGGCTTTTGTCTTTGCAACGTTTATTTGTAGCGAATTGATGCGGCTCCATACGTTCAACGTAGAAAGTGCCAGGTTTGCCGATTCGAACAGCAGATCAACGTTTTCCGCAGTGAAAAGTAAAGTGGTGTCGTCGGCGTTGTTTACAAACTTTGCTTCGGAAGTAATGTTAACAATATCATTTACAAATATATTAAAACAAAAAGGACCCAATATACTACATTGTGGGACACCAGAAATGATCGGTTTTGTAGTTGAGGAGTTGCCTTCAATACAAACAAACTGCATTCGGTGTGCCAGGTAAGATTTTATTAACTTCAGTGCGTGCCCTCGAATACCGTAAGTGTCTAGTTTTTCAATTAAAATTTTATGACTTAGGCAATCAAATGCCTTTGTGAAGTCTACGAAGATACCAAGAACCATCTTCTTTTCCTCGAAGCTTTGAAGTATGTGTTCTTTCTGAACACGCAGAGCAGATTCCGTTGACTTTTGTTTTATGAAACCGAACTGTGAGGCTGTTATTAAGTTATACTTATTAGAAAAGTTAATTAGTCTTATATGAAGCAGTTTCTCGAGTATCTTTGAAAACACAGGTAGTATCGAAATTGGCCTATAGTTTCCCATATCGTTAACACTCCCTTTTTTATATAGGACGGACACCTTTGCTATCTGCATACGTTTAGGAAATACACCTGTGGTAATACAAAGATTAAATATATGGGTTAGTACCGGTGCCAACGCATGAACAACATGCTTCACTGGCCTTATCTGTATGCCATCCGCATCACAGCTACCACTATTTTTAAGTTGCAAAACTACAGAAATTAATTCGGCGTCAACGACTGGCTCTAAAAATATTGAGTTATTATTTCTGGTGTCACGAAACAAGGAAGAATTTACGGTGTTAGTTTTATCCGCAATGCTTATGAAATGTTCATTGAAGGCGTTCGCTAACGCATGCCCAGTTAGTTCAGCACCGTCATTGACAATCTTTACAATAGAGCCGCGGGAGCGATTTCGACATAAGAGGGCGTTTAATTCTTTCCATATGACATCGGCATGACCCTGCGCTGCTTTGAACACGTTAAAATGATAGCTTTGTCTGGCTCGCCGCAACTCTTTTGTCAAGCTGTTGCGATATGTTCTGAAGACTCTTAGATTGTTTTGATCTCTGGACTTCGCAAATCTGGCATATAACGCATTTTTCGTACGAATTTTACAATGCAGTTCGGGCGTAACCCACGGTTTTTTAAGGCGTTTAGAAGTTGTCATAGATTTGAAGGGAAAGTGTGTCAAATATTGCTCAGAAGACAATTCCATAAAAAATATTGTAGGCCTCTTCGGCGGTATCCTGGTTGAGTACGCTATCCCAATTTATATCTGATAGAGCGGTTAAAAAATGGTCTAGTTCATCAGGTGTTATTTTTTGAAACATTGTACACTGTTTCCTATTTGCCTCACGTTTCATATATTTGTCAGAAATAAATATTGGGAGGTGGTCACTAAGATCACAACAAACAACACCAGCTTTTATATGCTTTGTTGAGCGATTTGATATGAACAAGTCTATTAGTGTTTTGAATTGGCAGGTAACTCGCGTGGGGCTGTTGATAACGGTTCTGCATCCGCCAGTATTAATTAAATGTGTAAATGTGCGTTTAACAGTAGTGTCCGTACACATATCAATGTTAAAGTCTCCACCACAAGTAACATTATACTTTCCTTCATTGACAAATATTAAGAAGGATTCAAAGAACTCAAAGAAGGTTTCAAGACTGCCACTAGGGGTCGGTATAAAACAGCAAAAATATTATCTTTACTACGAACACAAAGCATTTCGTAATCCTGTGTGACGCAGCTGAAATCTTTTATTAATTCACAGCGAGAGTCTTTAGTCAGGATGGCCACACCGCCACCACGCTTCTCCGAGTGATTGACGTAAAACGAACGATACGACGGCAGTTTCAAAACATCAGCTTCATCCGTGTACCAAGTTTCGGTAAGCATTATAACATCAAAATAAAAACCAAATTGATCGAAAAGCAACTCAAGGTCAACAGCTTTGTTTTTGGCTGACTGAGTATTTAAATGAAAACACGTCACGCATGACATTAAATCTTCACCGCGATAGCTTTTCACGTTTTGCGGTAGAAAAAAGGCGCTTTCGGTCATTCACCCCATAAAGGACAAAGAGGAAAAAACAGTAAGTGACATTCACAGAATCCTATCAAGGTCGGCAGCATCCGAGATTTTAAGCGCCCTCTCGCCGTCTTGTTTCCTGATAAACACCTTATCATTCCGGTGCCAGACGTATTGATAGTTATTTCGCTTTGCCCATTCCTTAGCCGCCCACAAAAGGGCCTTACTCTGTCTCGTCAAGTTTTCTTGGAAGAAAACGTTGCTTCTACTACGCCCGAGTTCTCCTTTTTTGTCAAGCCACCGGTCGCGAGTGGTCTGCTGTGCGAAACGCACAATTACGCCTGGATTTCTACCTTGCTTTGCCGGGAGCCTGTGTATATTTACGATATCGCCGTCAGTCAGTTCTGGAAGGTTTAGTCTTGCTCCAATTTCATTAACACGAACCAAGAGGTTCTCTTCTTTAGATACAGGAATCCCGTAGATTTCGAGGTTGGGTCGCCTACTGCTCCATTTCATATCGCTTAGATCGCGTTTTAACTGCTCAATTTCCTCGCCGGTTTTTAGTCGTTCAAGAACTTCAAAACGCTTTTTCACTGCCTTTGTTTCATTGTCCTGATGGTTAATATGCTCAAGAATCTTATCGTACTTATCAGATAGCATCTGCATTGACGTTTCGATTCCGGTCACGGTTTCTTTTAGACTCATTAGACTGTCGAGTTTGGCGTTGATGGTTACCAATAGTGTAGGCATGTCGACCACTTCTCCCTTTCTACCGGATTGGCCTCCTCTTTGTTTTACTTTCTGGCAAGTAGAACATTGCCAACTTTTCCACGCGCTTGCGTTTTTAGACTTGAAGGCTATGGCTGTGACACCTGAGCACGCACCAAGATGGTAAAAAGAGCCACATTCACAGCACGTAATAGAAACTTCTACGTCGGATAACACCTCTTTACATACAATGCAGATCGGATCTAGAGGCCTTCTAGCACATCAACAAATCAAGGAGGTTTGCTTGGCAGCAGCAGAGGCGTAAATAAACAATAATTGGCCCAGATCCCACACTAACCTGTAAAGGTCAGATGAAATCGTAAGCGCTGTGCCACGAGCCGCTGCCGCTGCCAAATGGTCCCGAAGAGTCGCTGGTCTTGCTTTTATAGCTGCTAGTCCTTGTGGTCTGGCAACTCGTGCAGCGTGTTTGCAGCTCCTCCTGGTACGCAGGCTTGATGACTCGGCGAAACCGCCCCGACGACGAGCCGTCTGTAGATGAAATCGTAAGCGCTGTGCCATGAGCCGCTGCCGCTGCCAAAATGCCCCCGACCGTGTTGCTTTGAAAGAACCCGGACAAAAACCTGCCTTCTTATCAAAACGCCCCCGACTGCGGCTGTATCCCCAA
The DNA here is from genome assembly GCA_013358835.2 of Ixodes persulcatus. Lineage (NCBI taxonomy): Eukaryota > Metazoa > Arthropoda > Arachnida > Ixodida > Ixodidae > Ixodes > Ixodes persulcatus. The sequence goes on along the minus strand of JABSTQ010007987.1, from coordinate 77,300 downwards.
AGAGTCGGGAAAGATTTGAAGGTCAGTTTTCATGTTTTTTTTGCCTGCTCGGTTCGTTCGAGAGCGTAGATAGGTGCCGTGAAAAAAAAAAAAAAAATCCAGACGCCGTCGGACCACGCTTGCCTGTGCGGGAAGCACTTTGGGATGAATTTACAGATACTTGTGGTCGTCAAATTTATTTGTTTTGTTCCAACATGGACGCAGGAAAACCGTCAAAGTGTACGCACCACCTGCGGACTACGTTCTGTGTGTCTCTAAGTTCAAATGACTGCCTGATCGTTCGCACTGTCGTCTGCTTTTCTAAACCTTTCTGATTGTCGTATGCTCGTTCAAATGACAGTGGCTCTTAGACCAAACGTTGACCCGGTAATTACGATGAGAAGTAAGTAGAGTCCTCAAAAGACTTCTAAGTTTGAAGGTGGCTTGGGATAAGTAGGCTCGGTGTAAACAGTAGATACAAGGAGAGGTTGATCTTTGTTATCAGTGGCCACCACCAACATGTTATGCCTGATTCACTTGGTCCGATTCTGGTTACGATTTTCAGTATCGACGTCGACCATCTCCGCTACGGTCCGCATTTGTGCAGCACGAGTGACGTCGCGACTTAAAATAGCGAGCAAAATATCATCATGCGAATCAGGCTTTAGCACCCATTCTGTGACGTCCACGCGGAATGAATCGCCGCATGTCACATTATTCATGCAATGTTTTGCGGTGTAACAAGCCGCGTTGATTTCGCTAAGGCCGCTAAAGCAATCAGACATTGCCAGGAAGACGTAGAACAAACAATTGCAACGCAAAAAAGGTCACGGGGACTCAGACCGACGCCGACAACATCGCCTTCCAATGGTTTGTTTATAAATGAGAGCAAGGTTCTTGCCCACACCCCATCGCGCATGCGCGGCGCCGGTGGCGTCCACTAGGGGCGCTCCGGTTTGTTTGTAAACATGAGTTGCTTTATAACCTTTCAATTTATATTTCGTTAGATATGTCTGATACGAATTTGGAACGGAAAATGCCTGTTCTAATTTACATCGGATGCTTGGGAGATGCATGTCGTCGCCCTTTATCGAATTTATGTGACATAGCGTGTTCAACCATTCCAGCAAATTGTACTTATCTCTAAAATGTCATTGTTGGTACTTCGAAAAAACAGAAATAGCCTAGGGCAGATTTTTGTTTTACTTTAGTATACGGGTGATGCATAGGCAGGAACGTAGAATAGGCAGATTGGTTGGGCGTACACTAATAGCCACTTTGGTGATAATGTTGTGACATCATCGATATTTTGTTGCAGTTTACATTTCTTCCAAATGTGTTATTCCAGGTCCAATGCTGTCCGACATGAAAATTCCAGCAAATACATTTAATGTCAGACGAATCTCCTAACTAAATCAACATGTGGCGCCTAGATTTGAAATTTACTTGTTTCTTTGAAGACTTAAATAGTGCAGTATCGTTATGCGTACTCGTCAAACAATATTATAAACTTAAAAACAAATTTAGGGGGGGGGGGGGGGGCCTCGTTGAAGTTTCGGTAGTTTTAGGCTTCCTGCAAATCGAAGGGGATGCCCTGGCCTCGTCATGCTGCGATAATATTTCCTCAGATCGGGATACCCGAAAGTTGAGGACTACACGAAAACGGGGGCTAATTTCCAAACTAAATCTTTAAACATGCTGAAGTAAGCGCCATTTCACTTGAATGCTTCCTCATTGAGTGTAATACCACCAAAATCAACTTTACATCATGTCTGCCCTGCTGTTTCTTACTCCGATATATAGTACACTATCATCACTGACTGCTTAAGAAAAGCAGGGTGCAGCTTTTTATGTTCACGCTTGTTGTTTCGTGATTCCCTTTTCGACATTCTTATCTGCTAACGGCACAATCTCCTTGGCTGCAGAGATATATTAATATGCTTGGAACTTACTATGGTCTGCGCTTCGTAAGCTCTCAATAGAATTAAAAAGTGTAAAGATCGTGTCGGTACTCACGGTATGTCGCGAGAATAAGGGTGTAAAAGTAAAGCTAAATTGCTTTAACCGTTTGTATACAAGCTAGGTCTCTGGTGAAACCTGAGTTCTGTGATAATACATTTCCAAGCTTCATAATATCAAATAATCATCACTAAACAACTCGGTTGTGCAGTACACTCTGGCACACGCCTCATGGTTAGGTACATTTTGAATTGTAAGCAGAAAAACCCGTAGATTGCGCAATCAGGTTCTAGTCTCATAATAATGATACGAACTCCTTATATTTCTATAAAAATTACACCAATCGAGGAGACCGAGGGAACAAGTTAGCTGTGTCGAGGCAGCTTGACGATCCCTTATCCCTTTTTTAAAAAAACAGGCAGTTTGTGATCTCGGAGAAAAAGTCTAAAACGCGATCAGCAAATCACCGTAAATGGACTCATACGGTTATAAAGACACACAGCGAAATTGAGAAAAATAAATTCCTTCTGCCATTGATTCTTTTTGAGGCAGTCCCTCCGCATGGCGTAAAGTTTCAGAAATCCGATTGTGGAGGCCACCCTACCTCTTCATAGTATACTAAACAGCAGCCGCCAATATCGACACCCGCGGCAGTACAGATCAGCGCCCTTCGGACCACATGCTCGACCTCTTCTTTTCAAACACCGAATGAGATAGGGGGCTTGCGAGCTTACCCCTGCAGTTCACGGTGCGGCTGCACTAATTAATTAGAAGCCCACGTCACGATCGATGAGTCAGCTTCTCGGGGAAGTGAAAGGTCCCGGCGCGCGCTGCATCCCTTTGATTTCCGCTGGAAGGGAAGCGGAGTGTGGAGCGGAGAAAGAATTGTCGCCCCAACCGCGGCTCTTTGGCAGCACTCGGGGGATACGGGAGGGCGGACAGAGGCAGGCCGCAGGACCACGCACCGACGCCCCCTTGCATTCGGGACGGTCTCGAGAGGCTCCTGTGACTTTACCACTCAGAGAAGGCCGGCACTTCGATGGGTTTTGTATTTCGCTTTCTTTTAGACGGTCGTAGTAAATAGAGGGCGGGTTATTCTGACATAGTAAAAGAACTCACTTGCGGTTTGCTGTAAATGTATTAGACAGACGGGTGTTATAGGGAACTCTTCAGTTCTGTTCTCACGTAAGCAGCATCCTTAGAAAATTTGTTGATTTAACGAAAGTATCAACATAAAGCATTGCCCAGTTTTTCTGACGGGTATGTTTTCCTTGCGCAAGCTCGTGCCACTTTTTTCATCTTCAATTGCAGTATACGCACAATGTAGCTAGCAGAAGATTATAATTTATTTTGTAATAAGAACATTAATTCGTGTCATCACAGAAAGAGGTATATGTATTGTCTCGGGTAGAATAACGGCCGTCATCTACCAGATTTCCTGCGTTTTTTGTTTTCTTTTTTATTGTTATATATCTCAGTTTTCTACTCCGACTACATGGTCATCGAAAGAGCAGGTTCAAAGTAGAAGCGACTGTCAATTTAAAATATAAAGAAAAACACAAGTACACTAGCTGTTTATTTTCTTTGGGTACCCTCTTGTTATTCTTTCTATTATTTGTTTAAACCAACTCCCACAGCTGTCACTGGGGACGTCTCCCCAGCGGCATGGAAACTGACACGTCCGCCCACCATTGCCCACCGGCGCATCTGCGCATTGCACAAAAACACACCGGCGGGGTTCTTTATGCATATGTATACAGGCCAGGATTTGCTGGCTGTGAATCAGTGCTTATGCAAAGCGGCCCGACCCGTCGAGTGGGCGTCCACTTTTATTGCGCCATTTTCAGGTCCTTTCTTTTTGATTGTGAGTCATGAGATTCCTCGTCCTCGTCTCACTCTTTTTTATCTTTTTTTTTTTATTCCGGTCGACAAATTGGCGCGTCAATGGCGGCACTCACGGGCTTAGAACCAATTGGACACGACGTGTTAAGTACATTTTTTGAGGCCTCACAAAGAGCGTTGGGATGTGCTGGGGGATAGTTGGGGGGGGGGGGGGGGGGGGGGGAGGGGGGGGGCATGCAGCACGATAACAAACATAAAGTTGTTCTCTTCCGATTTGCTCGGTTGAAAATGGTCGTGAGTAAAGCATTGAACCGAACAACTACGCACAATGGGGACTTTGGTGCCGTCCGTTTATAATAATTCAAAAGTAGAGTTTTCCAAAAGTGGCTTGTGAAGTTCGCCCATAAAATGGCGGCGAACTTCGCTGCCCATCAGTGGTACGAATTAGACCGCGGAATAACAAAAAAGCGATAAATGACACTTAATGTCACTTAAGGATTATCATTCAACATGATTTTGCGCGTCATGCTATCATGTTCGTGCTTTTCGCTTCGTGATGCGTTCTCACGCGTTCTTATGAACTAATAAAGGAATCTCATTGTTAAAACGCGCTGTGTCCTCGTGCGTCATGAATCTCATTGATTGCGGAAAAATAAAAAAAAAGTGCTCGGACGGTACACGTTCTGCGCGTCGAATCCGAGCATAATAGATCCTTCTTGCACTTCTCGTATCGGCATAGAAAATCCAGTAAGAGCAACCCCTGCATTTTAGGCGACCAAAATGACGTATAAAACATTGGGCCTTTTAGAACCCCATTCAATGCTTCTGAACTTGCGTAATTCATTTTGTCGGCAATTATCGCGAACTTACAAATATGATTATAAAAGAAGAGTTTTAAAGTAAAATATTAACTGCTACGAATATCGAGTGCAACAAGCGTTCCCAGACAGAATGACAGCTACCACCTCCTGTTTGATATCCGTTTTCAGTTCTCCATCACCGCATTGTCCGCATGCAACCAGGGGAAGAACCAACTGGCATCCCTACTGAGAGTCCATTCATTATAGATGTGAGCTTTCAACCCAGTTTGCTTAGTGCTTGAATGAGGCAGAATTTCCTTGTGTCGTTCATCTCGTGTCTCGGTCGTACCCAGAATCTACGGGTATACCTTCGAGAGGAAGAACTACGGAATAAAAGGTCAAACAAATTGAAAGGAGAAACGTGGACGAGGAGGTACCCAAAAGTACCCTTTTGAGGTCTTCCACTGAACCCGGGGCCGTCCTTTATGTCCCAACACCTGCGCACCTCGTGGTCAGTCGTTGCTAGCCTTTTTTTTATGGTTAGTGTCGTATTTTATCCTGAGACACGCTTTTAGCCCGTACATCGTGTGGCATCCTACCGGCTCGGAGCGTACCTGAAAGGTTCGCCCCCATTAATCGCTCTATGTTGCCGCATACAAAAAAAAAAAAAAAAAAAAAAACCTTTAACTTAGAACTTTCGTTATTTCCCTACCGTTAGGCTTCTTTAACCTCCTGTGGCTGTCCTCTGAACACCAGAAACGATGATACAGCTACCCTAGTGTTTTTCAGTTCAGTAGGCCCTTCGTGTATTTTTTAAGTAACTGTATTACGGTAGTACGAAGTGTGGATGTGCACTTTATTATATGTATTCACTTCAACATTCATTTATTTTGGATTAGAAATCACTTGTTTACCGTGGAAAATTACATTTTATACTAAACAATTTGGGATTTATTTGAATCAAACATCCTGTGCTTTAACGAATCACATGTAGTACAAACTCGACTTATGTGTTCCAAAGGTTGGCGAAACTAGAACTAAATGCCACTCTAAATTACTTGAAAAATGACGAAGCATCTGGCGAGCTCAGACTCAATTGCTGCAGATATACCAGATTGGGTAATAAATATATAAAATGCTTTGGCTACAACGGTTTTGGAGGTTAAATAACAGGTAGTTGCTATCTTCCTTACTTTTTGATAGCTATTCTGACATTAAACTTGTTCGCCGAATAAATAGGTGGCATTGTCACGTATTGAATGTTGAGAGAAAATAATTCGGACAATGTACTCGTAGGGCTGGCTGGTGCGTGGCGGAGTGTGTCCTCTACCCACTCCTACAGCGCTTGCGGGACCCTGCTAAAGGAAATCTGGTGTGATTGCAAACATCTATTGCTTTATAACTATGGTGGCGCAGACATTGCCTAAATATATCACGAAGAACTCTCTCCGATAACAATATTGCTAACGCGAATTGTATGCCTTTTTATTAAAATATTTTATCACGGAAGTGATTAAAATTAAGGCTGTAAATCACTTCAGTTAATTTTATATTGAAATATTCAGACACAGTCTAAAACCCCACCGAAATCGTGTTTCGCTGTCTCGAGCCTATAAAAAAGAGGCTGTAATTGAAAACAAACTGCATATGGTGGACAATTGTACAATGAGTGGTCCTTCCTTCAGGTCGGGAATTATACCTCAAACTTAACTTCCAACTAGATCTGTATATGTGTTTCTAAGGTGTGTAGTGCTTTTTCCTAGAAAAGCGCTCATTACTACGCTTTTGCAAAGGCAGATTTCTGGAGTGCGAAGCACATGTGCACGTACCCTTCTACAATGAAGAGCCACTGTCTTGTCGTGTCGACAGAAAAATGTGTCAATCTATGTCGCCATCAAAAAAAAAAATATGCCGAGCATTTTAGGTATTCAAGAACTTCCAAGAGTCAAAAGATCTCCGACGCTGGCGAAGATCCTTGTGTACTTTGCACCCTACACTGCTGTCTGAGACTATACACGTTTTCCGCGCGTGTCTTCTTTTCGTCGGAGATTAAATTTTATTTTTAGTTATCTTCCAGCTTCAGCGTCGTTCAGAAGGCGTCCTTTATCGGTGCGCTTAGTCACCACCACATTTTATAGTCTACTTACCATTGAAGGGAAAAAGACGACTTCCGGTTCACATTTCAGCTTCCCAAATTCCCCGCAGAGTCGATCGAGGGCGCTCCTTCAACCTTGCGCACCGTCTCGTCATGCTCTTTTTAAGTGACCGGCGTGTTCGTTTTAATTAGCTCGTTTCTTGCGTGTCTCGCGAGTCTGCCTTGTATCTTATTTTGTCGGAATTTAACACTCAAAGATATTGAAAGGTGACGCAGCCCCTCACACAGGCAACACGGCGAATGGGCTTTAATTAGAGAGTTGCCGTCCGTTTTTATCTATTCATTTTAGGATATTTTGCTTTCCTTCGCTTTAGAGTCAATTTTTTTTTTCCAAATCACCGAGTGTGCTAGACAAGGAGGTGTCGGATAATTTTTACATGGGTCGAGGGTTCAGGGATGATGTATAAATTAGTCGTCTCTCCGAATCAAAAATGGGAAACTAAACGAAGGGTGAGCGTAATATAAGCAACTCCTTGTACAACACTTAAATGAGCAAGAGGGCAAAGATAGTGCACGAACACATACGGGTGTGTTAAGTCAAGAAAGAACAAAAAAAAATCTAATTAAAGTTTTTCTTTTTTTTTTTTTTTTTGCTGGCGTTTTTGGTTTGTATTGATTGATTACTAAGAACTGCAATCTAAGAAAGAAGTCATGCTTCGAGCTTCTCGTTTTCAGGTTGAGTACATTTATTTGAAAGCCAGATTATTCAGCAAGATCAAATTGCGCTGGAATTTGGTTCGTTCAGTGGGCAGGAAAATTATGTTTCTGTTTGGACTATATATGTACACTGTAAAAAAAAGTTATGTAAAAAAACAGAAATTGTCTGGCAGCTGGCCGGCCAGAAAATTTCTGTAAAGCTCTGTTCTCTGTTCTTAAAATTTTCTGTTATTTAACATACTTTTTCTGTTTCTAACTAACAGATAATGTCTGTAAAATTACAAGGTCTGTGAAACTCCTTTCACGGAACTTGTGATTTTACAGAAATTATCTGTTAGTGAGAAACAGAAAAAGTATGTTAAATAACAGAAAAATTTAAAAACAGAGAACAGAGCTGTACAGAAATTTTCTGGCAGGCCAGCTGCCAGATAATTTCTGTTTTTTTACACAACTGAAATCTTAAAAAAAACGGTTAAAGTGCAGGCGAGCTGGTGTAAGTTATACTTGATGATTAAAACCTGAGACTGATTTGAACAACGGAAACTCGCGAAGGAGGAAGAAAAAGGGACAGTCAACGTCTCGAAACGGAGTCGTTGTCTGTCCCTTTTTCTTCCTCCTTCAGGAGTTTCCGTTTTTCAAACCACAGTCTTAGGTTTCAATCATCATGTATAATGAAAACTTAGTACAGAAGAGTTCTGTAAAATTACAAGTTCTGTTAAACCAATCCCAGAAAAATAACAGCACAGACAGTTTATGCAAATAAGAAGTTCCATCAAATCAGGTACAGATGAATACGAGGGGTGATAATTCCTTATAATATTGCAAGTTTCGTGAAATCAATGACTGTGAAAGCCCACCTACTGCTGATATATTGCAACGCGACAGCTGTGTACTAGGCCTGAGAGCTACTGAAGGCATGCATTGTAGCAAATGTAATAGGATGTATTTTATTACCGTTGATAGTATGCACGCTCTACTAGCTAGATGCCTATCTACACAACTGTCGCGTAGTAATATATTAGCCAGAAGGTCATCGTTTGCTGACGCCTCGTTCCACCGTCAAATATAAAATCTGCCAAGTTTAGAATAATTGTAATAACTGTATTTTGTCGCGCCGCTTAATAAGCTAAAATGGCAACCACGTATCAGGGAACAGATGGTTGTGAGAGTTTCATTTTGCTTGTTTGGCGCAGTGCACTAAACAACGAGGGCCAAGTAACAGGGGAGAAGAGACACGAAGCAGGGTTGCTTTTTCGTTTGCTGTTTTTTTAACGCTTCTCTCAGGCTGGGCTGTGTTACGTCTTCTTTTTTTGTCCATCCTTGTTTCGTATTATACCTGCTTAATCACATATTCGCTGCAGAAGAATGTTTGTACTCAGATAAATTACGATGAAATATTAAAAACTTTATTAAAAGAAAACAAGAAAGCAAATATTAAGCCGGTAGGACACCTGCATGGTAAATGTGTCTTCATGTTTTGAATGTTTAGAAGTCATAATCATGCAACGCTGTCACCAGTGCTGCAATCTTGGGCGTCAAGCAATGTTGTTTGGATTTCGGTCGTTGAACCGTCGTGCCTTTTTCCCGGGTTTACTGCAGCGATGGCCCTGGAGCAAGAAAAAAAAAAGTCAAATTTTGGGTTTTTACGTGCCAAACCAATGACGGGCATCTCGCACGCCACAGTGGAGGACTCTGCACTAATTTCGACCGCTTAGGGCTCTTTACGAGCAACCAAAAAGTTCGGTTACACAGTGCCTACTCTCCAATAAGCCTCTCTCAAATAGACCGATCTCACCAGGAGTTGCGCGACACCCCCGCTGCCGCGGTGCATTCTGGTAACTGTGGTTCTCCCTAGTACTACGGCTGTTTCAGCGTGCGTTGTACGCCCGGCGTTTGGGAGTTTCCGCGTCAGCACGAGACTTTTTATCGGGTGTCCGCTCACGGTTTTCAATGGGTGACTTCCCTGTTGTGTGCAAGGCTGCCACAAAACAGCACCAGACAAAAAGGCATGGGGTTGTATGTCTTCCCGACTGGGCATCTAAAATGTTGAGCCACTTTCAGGAGATGCACACAATCACAATAACATATAAAGCTCATAAACAGCGCAAAACAGATATTTGTGGTCGCTTTTTGTAATGACACTTAACATACTAACATATATGAACATCTTTATTGAGTAGGACTGGCCTGGGACTTGGTTACCGAGTTGCGTGCTGTAATTGCAACGGGTCATGCGGTGACAGTCAGGATCGCCTATGTCTCTTCTCGAAAGGAGAGTGCCTTTCCCTTCTACTAACTGCTGCCCGCTGAAGACAGCACGCACCAGGAAGCAGCCGATTTCAATCCATCGGTAATCAATGATTCGAAAACGTCAAAAGTCAAAAATGGTTCCTTTTTTTATTTTAGTTTTTAGTTTTATCTGAATTTAGGAGCCTTACGGCCCTCATAAAGGCTCTCCTGTAACTGTTGGAACGCCGCTTTGTTGTTTGCCACTGGGAATTATACACGACACAAAAGCGCGACAGGTGCTGAGTCAGTCCTCATCGCGACCCTGTAAATTACGAAATGATGAATAGACACTTTCGTTCTTACCTCTGCATGAACTCCAAACACAGGCTTGTCTCCTTGCGGTAAACGATGTTGAAGGCAAAGTGAGCAAAGAACACCAGCTTAAAGGCCTAGCACGGGCTGGACGTGTGGACCATTGGCTGGCTGTCGATGCATATCGTGAACGACTTAGCAGTCAGAAAACTTCCTCCTGAATGAAATGTGTCATAATTTAGCAATGCCTACCTGTCTGCTAGTATCATTTGCAACTATACCTTTTGCACAAATGAAAGGAGAGCCTGGCATGTCCCCCTAGTCATCGTCACACGCAGTTTCCTGTTATGGAGGAAGAGTTCCACATATGCATAAGTATTTTGGTTTGTAATTTGGTTTTCTTTACAGGACAAGTTTTCAGTGGTATAAAAGGCATGCGAGAAGCCGATTGGCCTTATAGGTCCGATACTAAAAGGGATCGCCTGTTCAATTTCAGTTCATGCTGTGGCGCAAATAATGACTAAATATTTTTGAAATGTTGAATTTGTATAGTGCGTAGGCTTTGAGGAATTTTTTTTTCTTGAGTGCAAACGGATATAATAAGCGTAAAAAAAACCTTACATAGCAGACAAGGCATTTACCCGTACACAAGAATGTTAATTTCAATACTGTGCACAATATAGTCATGTGTACACACTAAATTACATGGTAACCTGCTAGGAATGCTGAGAAAAAATAGGGTTGCGAAACCTTGCTTACAATGTTTACCTCGATTACTTTGTAGAAGAGGTCCTTGTCTTCCTCGAAGATGGCCAGCAGTAATAGAGGAGCACCTTCATATTCGACTGCTGTAGACTTCCTACTCATGTTTGCAGCTTCAATTTCTTGCAAGCATGCCCTCACGCTTGATAACTAAGGAGTGAGTAAAACAGAGCATGGTAAATAATTAGTTTCACGCGAACTGGTAGAATTTGGCTGTGGCGATACGGTAAACCAACAACGCGTGACAATTTGAAAACCAAATAATTTACATGGCTATCCCATGATATTTTCAGAAAAAAAGACACCTAGTGTTTTAAAATTATTCACGATCTCTATCGGACTTGAGCTAAATACTATAGGCCTTGGCATAAACATATGTTTATTTTTTGACGAAAGAAAATAGTCTTTGTCTTTTCAGAGTTGATACTTAGTGCATTTTCTTTTACCCAAGCCGCCGACCTTGACAAAGTAAAATTAACAGCATCCACAATTTCATCGCTATTTCAAGAGGAAAAACATATACTGGTGTCGTCTGCATAAATTACGAATTTGGCAAAAGGGTCTATATTCGCAATATCGTTTATATACAGGTTAAAGAAAAGGGGCCCTAAAATACTCTCTTGTAGAACCCCTGAAATAATACGCTCTCTATCGGAGGAATGACCACTAATGTAAATATATTGGAAGCGGTGACTCCAGTATGAATTTAGGAGTGATAACGGCAACCCTCGAATACCATAGTCATTAAGTTTACAAAGCAGAATTTTATAATCCACGAAGTCAAAGGCTTCAATAAAATCTATGAATACGCCAGCAACCGTTCTTTTTTCTTCAAAATTTTGTAATATATATTCTTTCTGGGACAAGAGGAATAATTCCGTAAAACAATTTTTTTCTGAAACCAAACTGCAAAGATAAGGGTAAATCGCGCTTATTCGCAAATTGTACGAGACGAGACTATATTACTTTTTCGGGGCCTTTAGAAATTAAGGGAAGAATTGAAATCGGTCGATAATAGCTGAAATTATTTTATCTCCTTTTTTTGTGAAGGACAGATGCTTTCGCCACCTGCATCGCCGTAGGAAATACTCTAGACGAGCTTCCTGGCAAGATACGCGAAAGACACCTACCGCCACTGCATCATCTGTGCTTGTTTGTATACCCCTAGCGTTGCTTCCAGTCGACACTTTCGTAAGGCACTTTCTTAAGGCAGCGAGAAAACGCGCGCGACCCGCCCGTAAAGGCGCAAAACATCTCGATCGGCATTATTTTCTTCTAAACAAAAAATGGTCCCCGCGCCATTCTTCGCGGCTTGTCGCGATCCAAACGAACGGATTAATCTGAAGCGGCACATTTATTCACGTCCGATGCCACGCTTTCGCGCCCCCACTCTTCTCTCTGCAGCGCGCCGCAGACTCAGAGGGACCCAGATATCCCCGTCTCGCCTTTTGAGCGCGGCAACGTGCCAGAATGAAGGACAATACGATGACTACTACGGCAGCAGTCAGCTTTTATAACGAGATGATCGTCTACAAGAAGTGTGCGTACCTGCATGACGATAAGCTCAGCTGCAACCAAAGCAGACGACGCGCGCATTTCGTCGTCTGTCACAAATTTATTAGACGGTCCCTGCTACTGGCCCACGTGACCTTGAATTCTCCGCCGTGTCTACGTGTGTGCTTCACCGGGAAACCGACGTCGCCTTCCTCGCTCATGAAGAGCAGAAAGGATATTGGGAAAAGGCGACAGGAGACAATGGGGGAGGGTAAGATGGACGCCCCACTTCTGTGGTCAGCGCTTTCGTCGTACTCGCGAAACTTCGAGAGGCGGGGTAGGCGACGACACGGAGGAAGCAACAAAAACGGGTGCGAACGTCGCGGTGGTGGGCACTGGGATGAGTGCTTCCCGCATGGGCGGCAGCCGGCGGCGTGCGGCGAACTTTCGTGCTGCTGTCTGGCCCGGCCAACCAAAAAGCGCGGGAAATCTCGTAAGTGCTCGAAATAGTATGAAAGAGCAAGCGACCATGAGGCAAAACGCTGAGGTTCACCGCTCCCTACGGTAGGACCCTCGGGTGCGTAGTAAGGTAAGGCGCCGTGTGGCGTTCGCTATATGGGAGCGTCTCGCTGCGAGCGGCGTTCGCGCCCGCGTTTTCTCGCCGGTGCCACCGTGCCATAAGGTACCGCGGAAACCCATTTCGATTGCGTGTTCTAGTTCGTGCTCGGGCCCATAGGAAGACTGAAGCCAATCGGAACAAAGCAGTGTCCCTATACTAAACTGGTAAAAATGCACAGCACTCACCTTACGTCAGAAATCGTCTAGCCGGGAGAACCAGCGTCCACGAGGAATCGTTATCCGGCATCCATCTTGAAAATAAGCTCCGCACCAAAATTAAGACCGAAGAAAACACGGCGCGCGTTAATCCTTGCACTAAAATTACACATAAATATAGTTTTATTCTCTAAATACACAAACAAAATATTAATGTGTCAAATACGTTCTCAGGCCCGCTTTTTGTGAAGTGGAGAAACACTTGGTTATCCAAAAAGGTAAAAACAGAAAATGTCTGTTTTTTTCTTGAACAGGTTTCGGTTAAAGACCAATAACAGACATTTTCTGTATGACAACAGAAAATGTCTGTAAAAATGCTTGTAATTTTACACACATTTTTTAATGTGTATGTCATCAAGATTGGAATAGGGCCTGCCGTGATGTGTGAAGACAGGCGCATGGAACATTTTTTTTTATAGTGAAAACATGCCCAAGAGTTTTGGGCTGGCAGGACCTCGCTTAGGGGCTGAGCAATGGAAATTGGTGAGGAGGGCACTGCAATCACTGCCTGGTAGGCTGGATTTCACTGTGCAGCGGTAGGATAAGGTGGGATTATTGGTGCGGATGAGGTCGAGGAATGTAGTGTTGCTGTTTTAAGAAATGTGGAATGGGGCGTCATGAAGTTGGGTGAGGCCAGCAGTTTCCAGTACATCTAACAGCATGTCATCGAGTGGATCAGATGAACAGTGCAGAGAACCTGCTGGGGTCGACGCGCTGTAGGCTCTCTTGGAGAAGGGCGTACGATTGTTCAGGGAGGGTGGGCAGTAGGTAGACACCAGAAGCTTTCCATGTTTGCAAAATACCTCGACAAAGATGACTTCTAGACCCGGAGGGGCGGGGTGGTCGAGACGTTGGCAGGGCAGGTGTCTTGGCATGGCGAGGACGGATGCCTTCGTCCCAAGGAGGGACGGTCTTGCTAGAATAAAGAGAATTGTGCGAGATTGATTAATTGCCCAATAATTTCCCACCGAAGACAGTCGTCCAGCCATGTCTTGAACACAGCGAATATTGTATTCGGGAAAGATTACTTTAGTGCTTTAAAATCGGGACGGTTGTTCTTTAGGAAGCAAATGTTGGAAAACCAAACGTGATTGGAGTCTAGAATCCAATCGCGCACTTTTCGCACGACAACTATGCCAAACGCGGAGTTGTCATGCGAACGGTGAACGCTGCCGATGCTTTCGCTCGCCGGAGGCGCGTCGGAGAACTACTTGGTAGAGCTGGCGATGATGGTGGGGTACACAGGAGCTCCGTGCTGCTTAGGGGATGGAAAGAGGTCATCGGCCAGGGGTGGGAGCTGGCACGCCGCACAGATTCACTCAGTTGATAATGAGGAGAGGCGTCTATACAAAGCGAGAGATAGATCTTCGCATTTCTGGTGGAACCCCAAATCACAAACGTCGCATTGGAGAGTAGCGACCTTGTCGAACACAGACCGGGAACAGCAGGGGCAGGTGGGACGTGAGCCGGAGTTTGAAGGCACATCACCAGTGATCAGCAAGGGTGACGAGTGAAGAATGCTCAGCCAGGTGGTTGCTTCCATGGACGACAATGTTCGATGATGATGCTGCTGTCAGAAGGTAGCATTCTAGGTGCTTACGGTTTGTCGATGATAGGTGATATTTCTATCGAAGGGCCAGTAGCCCCGTTAGGCAGATCAGGAGACGGAGAGCTGTAAAAGCGCGCCGTCATCTAACCTAGCATCTAAACATTGTGCTGAAGAAATTGACTGGCTAGATCCAACATATTTCATAAAAAACTGACCAAGGGGGCTATGTTCGACAAATGTCTTGTTTCTCCTAAGAAGAAACGGAAGTGATGGAAGTGACGATATCGTGTTTGATTGGTTAGAGGCTCAAATGACGAAAGAGGGAACTTTCGTAATTTGAAGTCTCTAACCAATCGGATCGGACGCAATATCGTCACCTCCATCACTTCCGTTTCTTTTTAGGAGAAACGAAACATTTGTCGAACATAGCCCCCCAGGTGTGTTGAACATTCATCTTGGGAGGGAAAAGGACGGGCAGGTCAAATGCACCTCCAAACACAGCTTTATTCTTAACCACATTAGCCCGTAGTTACTGTTAAAGCAACTGGTTTGTAATCGCACTCGTTATGTAAAACAGTGTCGCGTCTGTGCAGTTTTTTTTTTTTTGCATGGTTTATGAATAGCTGTTTTGAAATGCGTTTGCCGCACCTTTACGTCTACCTGTTTAGACTATGTTTTTTGATCCTCGGTTTATCATTTTTATGCACATAACTTGAAGACTAACATTCAAACTGTTTGTACTACCGTGTCTGTTCGCTCATACCCGTCAGCAACCGCATCATTGCATGTGCTGTTTGTAACGTTTTCGTATAAATTGTACTATGTAGAGCAAAAATAAACAGTTGCCTGCTTGAAATAACTCTTGTATGAATAAATCACCTGTGATCGTCGTCCAGTGGTGCGTACGTCACAATAAAGCGAAAACGCAACGCAAGCGGACGCGAGAAGCGGGTAAACAAAATGCCATGGGGGCCGCCATTTTGAAAGGCAAAACAATAAAAACGAAACATAAAAAGTGGTTAGTTACCCCATCCGTGGTGAGAGGATGCTTTTACAAGTTTAAATAATTGTTTCAGAAACTTTCGCTCTTTTTTAATTATTTGGTTATCATTTTAATTTATATTGTGTGAATAATATATAATGAGTTTAGTTCTACAATGTACTTTTATTCACACAAGGCCCTCGATCACGTGGTTTGCGATTACCACAGGCTTATTCTACAGTGGGCAAACTGTGTATGATAAACTGTGGACAGCACAGTGGTGGACAGCACCGCCAATCGAAAAGCAACGTTCACGTTGTGTTATGTTCCAAAATGTGCTCGATCTCACTCGAGAGTTGAACTTTTGACCCTAGGCGTCCAAAAACCTACTCGCTTCTAGAGTTGTTCTAGTTGATTCCTCCAGCCTCATTGTCACGTGATCCAACCCGCAGGAGTAACTAAAAAAGCCGTCGAAGAAAGGAACGCGACGGAGGACCGTTGGGGAGAAAAAGTAAAAACAGGAAAACAAAACGCGACGCCGTGGCGCCGTTTTCTTTTCTTTTTTTTTTGTTTGCACCGCGTCAAGCGTAGAGAGAAAGAGAAAGTAAAAGAGAACGTGCATTGCAAAGAAGCCAACTGTCAAGGGGAGCCTTGCGGAGAAGCGCACTACCAGTTCAGCCTACTCATGCCGACGCTCCTTGAAGGGAGAGAGGGAAGCGCTACGGCCTTAGCTCTAGGTGGTGTTGGCACAGCTGGCGTGCCGGAGCCGCCGCCTTCGCGGTCTCCACCACCACCGCGCGCGCCTCGCCGGTCTTTGCATTCCAGAGGAGTGACGTCATAGCCGCGGCAGACGCACTGGCGCCGCCGCGTGCCCAGCTGTGCGCCTCCGTTGCGCAGTAGCCAAGTCTGACGCTGCACCGGAGCTGCTTGATAGCGCCTCTCATTTTGTGCGCAGAAGCTCACGCTACGTATATCCTGGCATAGCCGAGCTAAGCCACCGCAATTTTTTCTTCTTTTTTTTTGCGTTCAGTACACGGTTACATATTATCACGAATCTGCTTTATCAAGTGTCGCGTCTGGTGTTCCTCAGGGTCCGTTCTGGGACAACTACTTTTTTCAATATTCAAAAATGACCTTCCTGCCGCCATTTCCTCTAATTGTATCTTTGCAGATGACTGCGTTATCTATAACAAGGTAACGTGGGTGCATGATAACATTCAACTTCAGGAAGACTTAACAAAAACTAACAAATGGTGCAAAGAGTGACTGATACCGTTAAATTATCTAAATTTAGGCTAATCCAGTTCACTAGTAAAAAATTCATATAATCCTACCAGTACTACCTAGATTCTGATTTGATTGATACCATTCTTAAGTATAAATATCTGGACGTCAGACTAACATCAGATCTTTCCTGGAATAAGCACATCGAAGCCATCTCTGCCGAAAGTTCAAGAACCCTTGGAATTCTCCGAAGAAACCTTAGATCTGCATCATCACCTGTCCGCAAGCTATCATACGAGACATTCATCAGACCAAAATAAGAATGTGCCGTCTCCATTTGGAGCCCTCACCAAGTCTAACTCATCATTCATATAGAAGCGATTCAAAACATGGCTACTTGGTACATTTTATCAACTTACGACCTTTCCGTCAGTGTCTCCACCTTAAAAATGAACTAACATTTTCTCCCCAACAGCTTCGTAGAAACGTTTCGCAGCTCTGCCTTTTTCATAAAATCTAATTTGTTGCACCCTGAGACCAACTTGTTACTACCTCCCGACCGAACATCATCTCGCCTTAAAACCTCTGCCATCAAACGCATTTCTGTGTCAACAAACGACTTCACCCTATCATTCCTTCCACAAGCCATCAATGACTGGAACAGCCTCCTATCCTTCATCGTCAACACCGTCGTACCGAAGGAATTCAAGTAACCTCTTCAATCACTATATTCATGCTAATAATATATGTTACCCTGGGCCAGTTACTGATTTATCCTGAATGTATTTTTGTTGTCTGTATTTCATTGTATAATATGAATTACCCCCCCCCCCCCCCACCGCCTTACGTAAGTCCCTAAACAGGCCCTTAAGTTGTGATAAATGAAATCACTATCTTCGAAGTCATAGAAGACGTGGTCGGGGTCTCTCCGAATTGAACCCTGCTTTGCCTCATTAGCTGTTTGGAACATAATAATTTTCAATTTTGTCGGTAACTTCAAATGTGAGGGTGCATCGGAAACTGTAGTCTTAAATGCTTGTGAGTAACGCAGGTCGAAGAGGGTGAGAAAAATATCGAACGAGAAAGCCGAACCCACGTATCAGAATATACAGAAAATTGGAGAACCAGGAAACGACGACTGACTCAACTGGCTATTTCTTCAAGCCAGATATATATATTTTTTTTTTACATTTCGTGAAATCTGCAAGGCAATTTTCTCCCTCCCCCCTCCTTTTACAAGATGTTTTGTGGCGGTTTCATATTACAAGTTCTGAGATCTCTGGCACCAATCAATGTTTGACAATATCCAGATAGAAATACCTAAACTTGATAAAGTATTGCTAAATTCAAGGAAAATCGTCCAAGGAAACTTCGCAGAACACTTTGAGAAAACTAACATTTCTGTCATTTTACCGGGTGGCTCAAGGAGACGGCAGGCTCTTTAAATCGACCGCAAAATTCGGTTTCTTAACCTATCGCGCTACGACTTTGTGCAGCGCTGCCCACAGATGGTGCATTTTTTTGTAAAATTTGCAAAGAGCAAACTTACCTGAGGAAAAAGTAAAGAAAGAAAAAGGCTTAGCTCCTATGGAAATGCAGCGACGCCACCGGTCTGCAAACAACACGGCGCCGTTTCGCACGGGAGACAAGAGAGGGCGCAAGCGGTCACGACGCCAACTGCTGCCAACGAACGGGCAGACGACGCCGAGAGCCGGCGTATTTAGCAGACAAGGAACTGCAGTTGCTTGTTGTTACCGCGCCTGTAATTGTTTCTGCGACTGTCACCGCCTGCGGAACGCGCGCTGCTTTTGAGTCGAAAAGATTGTCTGCTAAAGACGCTGGCTCTCGACGCCGTATGCTCGTTCGTTGGCGGCGTTCGTTACGCCATCTCTTGTGTCCCGTGCGAAACGGCGCCGTGCTCTTTGAAGACCGGTGGCGTCGCTGCGTTTCCATAGGAGCTAAGCCTTTTTCTTTCTTTACTTTTTCCTCAGGTAAGTTTGCTCTTTGCAAATTTTACAAAAAAAAATGCACCATCTGTGGGCAGCGCTGCACAAAGTCGTAGCGCGATAGGTTAAGAAACCGAATTTTGCGGTCGATTTAAAGAGCCTGCCGTCTCCTTGAGCCACCCGGTAGAATACCGGCAAAATGCCGCCTCACTGAGGCCAGCGTCTGCCCAGTCACATCGAAACAACGTCATAGATGGAGCTCAGCACAGATCATGCAATTAAAAATTTAGTACGGAGTTTGTACAGAAGTGGAATGTTTAAGCTATTTTAGATTCTGTTTGAAAAACAAAATAAGAATTCTGCAGACTTTCATGATATGAAACACTGTACCAGACAATCTAAACAAAGCAAACTTCCGAGAGTGATGCAGGCTTATGATACCTTGACTAGAACTCATACATTGCTTACATAGAATAAGATGACTACCTGGTCAAACATTCATATGACATGAAGTAAGCTCCCAGCCGGACAAAGACTGTAGCGATGCAGTGATTTATGAAGCCCTTTTGTGATAAGACAGTTTGGGTGGCGCATGAGTGGTTGAGTGTACCTTTTATGTCTCCATGGTTTCTTTTTTCACTGTTAAACATTTAGTTTCAAGTCAGCGCTCCTCCTGTCCAGTGTGTTCATTCTCTTAGTCTTTGTTGTTACGCGCTGTTACGCCTACACCCTGTTAAAGTCAACCTCGATTTGATATTTCTCTATTGTTTACATGTTAGTAGATTTTCCTTATTCAGGCAAAAATGGTAGTCATGGTTTGCTTATCTTCTACTCATTGTAGTCAAAAACGATATCTCACTGATTCGACCCTTGCCATGAAGCCATCATCACATCTACCTGTCTACAAGGGGCAGAGAGCAAGCCGTGACTGTGATCCACTTTGTTAGGGGCGTTGGTCTGCTGCAGATAGCTCGTATTGTTTGCTATATATGGGATATTAGCATGAGAAAGGTCGTGCATAACTTTTTTGTGTAAATATAAAAACATTGAAAAACAGATGGACCAATACGAGAAATAACGGCACGATTGGTCATTAAGAACTTTGCATAATTATTTTATAACATCTTGTGGTTTGGAATGACGTGGGCTTTGAACAAAAAGGTACCAGTTGGGCCACCCAGGAATTTTACATCACTTGGGGTTTGGTGCAAACCCCAAGTGATGTAGTCATACTCTACCCGATGGAGTAAAGAGCATCCCTGGGAGGCCTTTATTATGCATGTTTTACCAAACAAACTTCAATTGCATATCTGACATCTGTTGTTATTATTCGTCTTGGTTTGTGTGATCTTATTTTTTGTACCTTGTTCAACGAAACAACTAGCCCAATTAACCACTTTTCTGCAATTTTTGTTTGTATTTGTTTGAAGCCAAGCTATGCTTAAAAATACATAAAAAATGCAGTATATAAGCAATGTTACAACTTCAGTACATGAACCTGCACTCAAACATTGCTACCATAGAGAGGCAGACTGAGGGTGACCGACTGTACTGTCCCGAGCGTATTGATGATGAAGAGTCGGACGAAAAGTTATTTAAAACTGCTTGGCCTATGAAGTTTGCTACAGTCCGTGTTTTTTTTTTTTTCAGCATTGGTGCTTTACCTGAGCATTTAAAACAAATATCTCCGACTTGCGTAACAATACCAACAATTTTAGGTAGACGTTTGTGGGAGCCGAGGGTGAAAGACGAGGCAGAGGGCACGTGACAGGCGGTCGGCGAAGAAGTCACGAGCTGGCGCGAGACAGTGTGTGCTACGCGAGGCTGGAGCTGGGCTGGAACATCGCGGCCGGGCTGCCTGGCCTGGCCCATGACGAACCCCGGAGCGGTCCACCAGCGAGGTCTGGAGCAAGACCGGTGGAAACGGCAAGCCCTGGCCATCTGGTCTAGGCTATGACGATCCCGGGGTGGTTCCGCAGCGAGACTCGGGCAGTGATGGCCCGGGACAGCCAGCCTACGCAGCGCTGGCGTGGGAAAGGCGATCCGCAGGCCTGGACACGGACTTCGACTGTGAGCTCTGATCGACGGGCGACAACAAGGGTCGGCGTGCCTGGACTGCCGGCTCTCGACGATAGGCAACCGAGAGGTACAGTAAACCCGTTCGCTGTCTTCTCGTTGCTGTGTGTCACTCCCTGGGTGACGAGCGGAGCGCATACCGATCGGGCGGCGAGTATTAGTAGAGGAACCTCCGTAAAAGAACCCCACATTAAAATGGCGCCCAACGTGGGGCCCGTTCGGTTTGCCTCTGCTTCTAGTCGTCCCCAGGGAGTCCCATGGATTCGTTGAGCGGGTTGTTCAGTACTAACGCTAACGATGCCCGTTGAGACAAAGCATGTTGGAATTTTGGCGACTTGTCTCACAGCAGAGCTCATCAGGCGTCTCCTCAAATCGAGTACTTAAAGGGCTCGAAGGACGAGGTTGTGGACGCGCTTTCTCGGGTACCCCATTATGATGGTTGGCAGGAGACGAGGAGCGCGGTTAAGATGTAAGAAAGTCGTCTTCGGAGGCAGAGGAGAGGCACGGCATGTTCGCTGGAAGTCAGGATAGCGACTGGCAGGAGGGAAAACAGCCAGGACTTATTGAATATTTTGGATTTAGGCTTGGGGTGATGCGGTAGGCAAGTAAGCGCTTGTCGAGGCCCGGGGTGCAGATGGGTTTTTGCCAGTGGGTGTCGGAAAGATTGCGGGAATGGCAGTCGACACCGGGAACACTGGCGAACGAGATTGTCAGCGGGTGTTGGGTAAACTGGCGTAAATTGCAGTTGACACCGGGAACGCTGGCAGGCGAGTTAAGGAGCAGTATGATTTGTAACCGCTGGGCCAAGACGGCTAGTTGCTTCGCGTCACTCCAACAACCGACCAATGGTAGAGGGACGACTCTCCCTTGAGGTGGGTCGTTCCAAGGAAGGAAGCTACGAAATGTTTTATAGGATACTTTTTCGGCTTCACTCTGGCCGGTCGTGGCAGTGACAGCAAGACTTTTAATAAGTTATGTCGCGTCACGACCTGGCCGGGGATGAGGTGGTAGAGATTTAGGTGGCTTGTAGGGGTCCAGCTTGCCTTGAGGCGTGAACGGCTCAAGGCAACGGTTCAAGCGGGTTTGCTCGCTGAGCTGCCGCCCCCTCCGAGGACCAAGCAGTTCCTAGAGCTCGTATACACGTGGACGGAACGGGACGCTGACGCTTACATCGAGTAGCACACGGTATATGTAGCCGTTGTGGAACGCGGGCATGGTGTATGGCAATCCCGCCACAGGCTTGGATCCCTTCGCTTGCGCAAAAGATGGAATAAGTTTACACCATCGTTACCTGTTCTGAAGGAAACTCACGCTTTGAGCAATGCAGCTAGTGGTTTTGTCACATCGCTTGCTCCGAGGTGAAAAGGGCACCCGAGGTACAAAGACGCGAGCGTCGTGTCTTACTTCCAGGCTTACTCGGCGAGATACAAACGAGGAGGCTTGCCCGGTTCACATCGCTGACTTAAAAGGATGCTACCGTTGTCGCGATGGGGAAGACGATTAACATGAGGTTGCGGTAGGACAAAAGAAATCTCCTGTTCTTGGCGACCCAGGAGCGAGCTCCGGAATGCGGACTTGCTGAGTTAGCCGCATGGTACACGAACCCGTCGGCAAGCAATTTGGCGGTGGATGCTATGGCCACTGCCACAGTCTGCGGCAGAGTACTTGTTAGTTGTGTGTTGTTTTAACACTTTGTTCTGCGCAGAATAGCTTCTTGGAAAGACGGCCATAGACGGCGTAACCCAGGAAGCCCACCGGGAGGGAAGACGGGCCCATTCGTTTTCCCAAGTGCACAGGGTGGCTGACAGTTGTTCGGCCTGACGAACGGTTCAGGTGGGCTGTTCTAAGCCCGCTGTGACCTCTAAGCGGAACGGGGCAGGTCCGTCTGCGTCGGTCGGACCAGCTTAGAGCAAGCCCCCTGCTGCATCGCGGTGAGTGGGACAGCGAGCGACAGACAGGTCGGCATTGTCTGCCGGCTTCGCTAGCCACCACCACCTACGCCGCTTTCGGACGCTGCAACGTGGCCACTCCGGCAACAGCAACAGCGGCCGCCCATGAAGCCCAGTGGCTCCCTGAGGCCCATGAAGTCCCCCGAAGTCCGGGCCTTGAGGGGGGGAGAGTGTGGGAGCCGAGGGTGAAAGACGAGGCAGAGGGCACGTGACAGGCGGTCGGCGAAGAAGTCACGAGCTGGCGCGAGACAGTGTGTGCTACGCGAGGCTGGAGCTGGGCTGGAACATCGCGGCCGGGCTGCCTGGCCTGGCCCATGACGAACCCCGGAGCGGTCCACCAGCGAGGTCTGGAGCAAGACCGGTGGAAACGGCAAGCCCTGGCCATCTGGTCTAGGCTATGACGATCCCGGGGTGGTTCCGCAGCGAGACTCGGGCAGTGATGGCCCGGGACAGCCAGCCTACGCAGCGCTGGCGTGGGAAAGGCGATCCGCAGGCCTGGACACGGACTTCGACTGTGAGCTCTGATCGACGGGCGACAACAAGGGTCGGCGTGCCTGGACTGCCGGCTCTCGACGATAGGCAACCGAGAGGTACAGTAAACCCGTTCGCTGTCTTCTCGTTGCTGTGTGTCACTCCCTGGGTGACGAGCGGAGCGCATACCGATCGGGCGGCGAGTATTAGTAGAGGAACCTCCGTAAAAGAACCCCACACGTTTCGTCTCCTATGCGGGAGACATCATCAGTGCAGCTAGGAACACCCGACTAGCTACCAGCAACCAAAGGCTCGCTTCTTCCTCCTCTGATGATGTCTCCCGCATAGGAGACGAAACGTCTACCTATAAATTGTTGGTATTGTTACGCAAGTCGGAGGTATTTGTTTTTAATCATGATTCCCGGCTTTTGGAACATTTTTGCATTTACCTGAGCGGCCAGACACCGAGGAAATACTCAAGAGAAAGTGTATTGTGTTCGAGCCCTGCCTGATGCAGCCACTGAGCAGGTGCCCGCAGTGGGAGGCTTGGGACTGTGCGGTATAACTGACCTTTGTCGGATCAATGGTGCGAGCATCAGTGAAATGCCCGGGGCTACAACCTGGCCCAGCCAGCCTGTCCTCGGTAGGAAACCCATAGGGAACATCGCCATTTGCTCGGCGGTGATCTTCTCAGTAAGCAGCCCACCTGAAGTACTGAGGCTCTTTTCCTTCATGGGGATGAAATCAATACAGCAGATTCAGTACAGTCATGTTTCGTTAATATTGGCTCCGTCAATATGGATGCCCCGCTATATGCACACCATTTTCAAAGACAAACTGGGAAAATGCGTGCATGTTTGTCGCGTTATTATTGACAACTCACGTTATGGACGATTTTTGGGGGGAACGGAGGTGCCCACATTAACGAGACATCACTGTAGTTTCAATTTAAGCGGTGGTATCTGCTTCCTTCAGTGACTGAGGTTTGAAACATTTGCAATATTATTTTGCTGTCTTATTTTAACTGACTGTTCTCATATTTCCTAGGTGTGGCTTTCCGAGCACGCCTGTCTGCTTTATCGGGGGGGGGGGGGGGGGGGACTGTTTTTTTTTTTTTTTTTTTTTTTTTTTTTTAAGCAAGTTGCAGGGATTGTTGAGGAGCAGCTTATAACATGCGAGGCAGAACGGCTCGTTCTCTGCGATTTTTTTTTTTTTTTTGTTTTGTTTTCCGTTGAAGGTGGAGTGTACTATCGTGAGCAATATGAGAGGGAACAGCGGAGCGCGTGCCAAATAGCCTCGAACCCTACCCGTGGCGATACGCTGCGGCAGCTCTTGGAAAGAAGGTGGAGAGAGCGGTGTGCTTTCGTCTGCTGCCGGCACCCCCGCCATGCTGGCTTTCCTCTCGCGCGGCACCTGATAACGATGAACATTGCGAGGCGCTTTTATACGTCGTATCATTAATAGCTTTGCGAGCTTGAAAAAGAAAGCTCACGGCAACGAGATGAAACCGCATTTTTGATCACGGTGGTATCAAGTGGTATCAAGACGTTATCGCCGTTAGTAGTCGGCGATGAACTATACTGCGTGAAAAGTAAGCTGCCAGTGGCGGGGGCGCCGGCAGCAGACGAAAGCGCACCGCTCTCTCCACCTTCTTTCCAAGAGCTGCCGCAGCGTATCGCCACGGGTAGGGTTCGAGGCTATTTGGCACGCGCTCCGCTGTTCCCTCTCATATTGCTCACGATAGTACTTTGCATTTACGCGCGAACCGTGGAAAGTGAACGAATTTCTATATCCGAAAAAGTTTCCCACTGTCTAACGAGCCATAGACTGCTACTACTGCTGGGAGATTTTAATAGTGCATGTGCACTTTAAGACCCCTCGAACAAATCAAGCAGGAAAGACAGGTCCAGTGAACTGCTAGCTCAAATCATCAATGACGCCTACCGTGAAGACGTGGCGCAGTACGTGTCGGCTGGAAACCGGGTAACATGCACACACAATCAAGGGAGTAGTGTTGCGAGGCTTGATCGAGTATATATTTCAGTGGACATAGTACCGCTGTGTAGCAACTGTGCACTCAGCTGTGTGTCTTCCAGTGATTACAGTTTGGTAACATTTAACGGGGAACAACGTAAGCAACACGCCCGTTTCATGTGGGATTTATGGAAGTTGAACGCGAAGCTCCTTGAAGATAGTAAGTTCACTGCAATAGCGCATTGTAAATTGGAAAGTATGTTTAAGGTGTCGGGAGATGAATTGTGTGCGGAGTGGGAGTCACTCAACAAGTGAAAATCGGAGCAATAGAGAGAGCATGCTGCATAAAACGACAAAACGGTCGTGTAAAAAACGGTTTTCGATTGGATCTACAGAGGCTTCATAGAGAGTAACCAAAGACGCCGGGAGTATTTAATGAACGCATTAACAATATCAAGACAAAATTAGAAAAAATCGACGAAGAGCACTATGGGCACCTTGAGAGCCGATACGCGCGCCTCTCGTGGCGGCATCGCGCGTACTCATCGGGAAGGGAAATCGGCAGTCGCAGCTCGACTGCAGCGGTACACCAGTGAGTGTTGCAAGGTCGACATGTCTGCTTGGGCTACCACATTGGCAGAAGCGCGGGAGCAGCGGGAGCGGCGGCGGAGCTCTACCGCTCTCCCTACGCTGACTCAAAAGTGCCAAGCGTAGCGCTGTTCCCAGGCTGATCAGTAGCGGCTCCTAGCGGACGCAGGGTGCCCATAAAGGGGCGATTGTGCGGGCCAGAGCCGCGAAGCTGCTGGTGGGGGAAACGCCCATCAAACGGGACCTCGTACTAGAAAATAAATATGCGAGTGGTAACCAGATTACAGAAACAGACTACGAAGGAACAGTTAACAGCGATCCGGTTATCACCCAGCGAGCGTTTGTTGACTGTTATAAAGCGTTATTTGAAAAAGACACAAACAGAAAAAGGGTTTGATACAGAATGTTCGCCGAATATCCCAAAAGTAGATAATTTTACCGAGCTGTTTCTGGACGAAGCAATCAGCGATACCGAGATACAGAAACCGATTAATGAATTTAGCATAGGCAAGTCGCCGGGACCTGACGGGTTAATCACTGCATGCTTTCTATAACAATTTTAAGCATCAAATAGCGCCTATTTTGAATAGGGCTATCTGCAAATTTTATCAGGTTAATGCACTACCCGCTTTCTTTTTGTATGCTCATACAGTTCTTATCCCCAACACTGATGACGCAGCAAAACTTCGACGCACAGTTAACTGTGTGCCGATTACACAGGCTCATGTAGGTTATAAAATCCCAATGAAAGCGCTGGCCACAAGGCTACAAAGTGTAATTTCGGAAATTGTTGGCCCACACTAGACATGTGGAATCAAAGGCCGCAGCATGTGCACTAATATACATACCACTAGAAGTGTACTTGAAGTAAGCGACTCTGAATATCGGAACATAATGTTCTAATTAGATATAGAAAATTTAAGGGTTGTGCGAATATTCGGAATTTCGGATAATAGTTTCGAATAATACACTATTCGATATTCGCTTCGAGAAGAACTGCACTATTCGCGTTTTTCGAAGTGTTGATTGCGTCGGGTTAGCCCCGTTGAGTGCGCTTCTTAGCGAGCACCGGAGCACTCCGGTGAAGCAATACCCGCGAAAGCGAGCGCTGCGGGTGTTGCTTCTCTGCATTACATCGGTGCTCCGTAAGAAGCACACACAACAGGGTAACCTGCCGCGATAAACACTTGGAAAAGTATGAATATCGCCATTGCGGGCTTGGAAGAAAAGCATACATTCAAAGCGGGATGGTCCACGCGTGCCGTCTGCATTTGAAAATATATGAAAACTTTGTGAGTGTGTATATCTACATTGTAGTAAAAGTTTCAAAATTAAACTTACTGTTATGCAAGAGTATACTATGTTTGGCAGAGATGCCCTTACAGCCTGCATTCATCATGCGCGATTCATTCTCTCTTCACTCGAGATTAAAGAAAGAATATTTTAATCAGCAAGATTTGTAAATTCACTCAATTGGGTATAGTTGGCCATCTCTATAGGATTCACTTTATGTCAAATCTGTTGTTTACTTGCCATCCCAAGACATCAGGCCTTTTTAGTTCACAGTTCATAAATATAGATAGATTAAACTTAGCTTGTAAATGAACAAGTGGAACAACCTTCACAAGTTTAGCTGGGTTTTCATCTAAGCATTACGCAATGATAGTGAAAGGTATGGAAAAACTATTCGACATTCGATTTGAAAATATTCGGCCAAAACCACTATTCGCTTCGAATTCGCTTCGAAGCGAATAGTGGTTTTGACGTCTTTTTTGTATTTTAGACTATATTAGTGTTGGTTCCGTTAACCCAGCCACCAGCGGTTCAAACGTTTTAGAGCGCAGCTCTTAGGGGCCCGTTTCCGGCTTGAGCGGCGTCGGCGTCGCCGTCGCCGTCGCCGTCGCCGTAGCCGCGCGTAACCCTCGTAACCCTCGTGAGGGTTATGAGAGTGTGGCGGACAAAGAGTCCAACAGACGACAACACTCAAGGAGGACACCAACTGCAGCGTCGCAGAGATGGTTTACGGATCTTCACTCCGAATACTAGGCGATTTTTTTGTGGCATCACCAGACACCGAGTTACCTGATCCCCTTGACAACGTTTCACGACTTAAAACCGTGATACGGTCTTCAACCGGTAGCCTTTCGCAAGCCACACCAATCGCAAGTGTTCGTGAGCCCCTATCTGGAAACGGCAACCCACGTATTTGTGCGCAACGACGCAGTGCGACGACCACTACAACCTACATACACAGGACCCTTCAAGGTAATTGCGCGAGCACCCAAATATTACAAACTCGACATCAATGGAAAGGAAGATACCGTATCCCTCGATCGACTGAAACCTGCTCACATGGCCAATACGTCTGAACCAGAATCAGATAACTTGACATGTTCGCATACTGTCACAAGAACTGAGATAGACAACTCAAGTATAACACGTCCAAAAACCAGTGCAGCTACAGCACCGGCGCGAAAATCGCCTGTCAACAGGGTCCACCTTGACGCTAACCCGACTCCGCAGCATCGTGCCACGCAACGGTTAAACCGTCCCGTGACTAGGGGGGAGCTCCTGTGGCGGACAAAAAGTCCAACAGACGACAGCACTCAACACCCAACGCCGACCGGCACCCGCGCATCTTGGCGCGAAGAAAAAGAGGATCGGAGAGAAGCACGCGCAACGAGCTCCCGGGTGAAGCACAGCACGTCGTTCCAAGCAAGACTATGGTTCAGACAACCAATCTAGCCGTAGATAAAAGACAGTTATTGTAGCTCAGTTGTCAATGAAATTATTACGTGCTACAAGAGTTACCAGGGTAACTCTCACGAGGGTTACGAGGGTTACTCTCACGAGGGTTAGGAGGGTAACCCTCGTGATCCTCGTGAGGGTAACAACCCTCGTAACCCTCGGAACTCTCACGTGGGTTACGAGGGTTACCCACGTAACCCTAGTGAGAGTAACCTTCGTAACCCTCGTGAGAGTTTCGAGGGTTACGAGGGTTGTTACCCTCACGAGGATCACGAGGGTTACGAGGGTAACCCTCGTGATCCTCGTGAGGGTAACAACCCTCGTAACCCTCGGAACTCTCACGAGGGTTACGGGAGTTACCCACGTAACCCTAGTGAGAGTAACCTTCGTAACCCTCATGAGAGTAACCCTCGTAACCATCGTAAGGGTTACGAGGGTTACGAGGGTTACTCTCACGAGGGTTACGAGGGTTACCCTCATGAGGGTCACGAGGGTTATGAGAGTTACCCTCACGAGGGTTACGAGGGTTACTCTCATGATGGTTACGAGGGTTACCCTCACGAGGGTCACGAGGGTTATGAGAGTTACACTCACGAGGGTCACGAGGGTTACCATCCCAAGGGTTACTAGGGTTATGAGAGTTACCTTCACGAGGGTCACGAGGGTTACCCTCACGAGGGTCATGAGGGTTACCCCCTGAGGTCACGTGACCCCCTCAGGTCACGTGACCCCCCCGCCGAGGTCACGTGACCTTAGGGAGTCACCTATCCCTCAGTACCCTACCATCCTATCCCTCAGTACCCTTCCATCCTTCTCCTTAATAGCTGTGCTCTTATCCGGCGTTACAGGGAGTTGTCAACGGCTTTTTTTTTTAAACTGCACAAAGAAACGTTGCTTGTCAAAACAATTCTAGAAGCTAAAGGGTTGCCAGTGTTCTGGACTGTAAACTGTATTTTATGTAAAAAGCCGGAAAGCATCTATCACGTCTTCTTAAAGTGTTGGTACACCTTTCTTTATTGGAACGTGCTTCAGCGGGCCATTAACAAATTGACCGCATCTACACGTGGTGAATGATGTTGCTTGGGGCGAAACTCTGGTGGTGCTTGTCGGCGTAGACGCCGAGCCGCAGCATGCCGAGCCTTTTCATTCATGTCAGTAGGAGAATGTGTGGTTTTCTTTTTCTTTTTTTAAGCAGACAGATGGGATGGCATCTCAGAACCCCCTACTCTTTTTTTTTCTTTTTTCATAATTTTTTTATCTTTTTTTTCAATTTTTTTTTGCCCTACACGAGCACGTGAGCATGTGCTCACGTGCTCGTGAGCACGTGATCTCACGAGCAGAAGCACGAGCACCCGACGCCGGCCTACGGCGGACGGACATACAGACATGGCTAGCCCCTAAAGGTGCATCCACACGACGTACCGGGCCGCGGACCGATTGATCACGTGATGCGCGACCCGCGGGCCGCTCGGCTGCAATGAGCATCCACACGGCGGACCAAAAGAGCAGACGACAGAGCGACCGGGCCGGTCTAACCCTCGACCTCACAACTCCGCCAAACGCATGCAACGAGCTGCTTTGAGGGTATCTGTAAGGATCCAAGATGGAGGTTGAATGGAAGAGACGTTTGGCCGCAGTGGCCCTGGCGTTGACTATTGAGGACGAGGAGGACTTAAGTGAACCGAAAAGGGCAATCCCACAGAGCGGGAAATTGCTCCACGAGCGCGATGAAGTAAAACGTTCCACCGTCGCACCATGCCGCCATCGTCGCACAACAAAAGGTTCGTCTTCTTCGTCTTCAACAGTTGGCGCCAAAAGAAAACGACTTTGGATTTAGATGCCAATCCAAACAACAAAAGTCAGCTTGTTGCCAGACTTAGCGCTTCAATTATACTAAAAACGCCGCGGTCCGCCGCCAAGGTCCGGGCAAGAAAAGTCGCTTGGCTTTTCTCAGAAGCGCGGGCCGCCGACCGCCGGCGGACCTCGAATACCGGTGACGTAAGATCACGTGATGCACGGCCCGCGGACCAAAACAGCAATTTGGTCCTTAAGGAGCTTCGCCCCTAAAAGTGCCCATTGTCTCCTTGTAACATTCGGTATTTATCGGTACAGCGAACCGGCGCCATACGACATAATCATGCTCCTGGGGCTCCATAGTATATGGAAAGGCAGAATGGATGTGGGACATGCAGATGTCAGTGTCCCAAGCGTCCGGGAATACTTCTTCAAAACTGTGAAATGCCTTGGGGTATGCTGCATAAAAAAAACAGCGATATCGAGTGGCTGCCCGTTCTGGATGAGCTGGCAACCTTAAGGCCTTTTAGAGCGCAGATTTTAGGAGCTCTTTCCGACTTGACCGGCGTTGCCGTCGGTGTACCCGTCAGGTCACGTGACCCCCGTGAAGTCACGTGACCCCCATGAGGCCACGTGGCCCCTGTAAGGTCATGCGACCCCGGTGACGTCACGTGACTCCCGTGAGGTCACGTAACTCCGTGAGGAAACGTGACCCCGGTGAGGTAATGTGAACCCGGTGACGTCACGTGACCCCGTGAGGTCACGAGGGTCACGTGACGTCATGAGGTTCACGTGACGTCATGAGGTTCACGTTACCTCACGGTTACGCCAACGGCCACGTCGACGCCGCTTGGAGGGAGCAGTAGCAGGCAGGATGAGGAGGTGAGAAGGAGGGAGGAGAGGTATACGCTCCCCTCAGTACCCTTGCCTTCTCCTCCTCAAGAGCTGCGCTCTAATTCGGTTTTACAGGGGGTTGTAAACAGATTTTATTTTTTTTATCTCCGCCCATTAGAGCTTTAAGCCAAAAGATTGGCTGGGAGTCTTTTATTATTATTTTCATTCGTTGGTTGGTGTGTCAGTATGTGTGTGTCTCTGGTTGAGTCACTTCATCTTGTTCCCAAAACTGCAGTGTCTGTATTGACTGTCATGTAAAACCGGCAGAAAAAAAAATTGTCTGCGTAGCCTGGGGGAGGAAGAAGAAGCGACCGTGAGTGGAAGCCATTTTTCCCTGCCTGCAATTTAATTCAATAACGGGGGCCCGGGGCTTCCCCAGGTGACCCTGTTTGCCTAATTTCTGCTTCGAGAGGATGGCGTACGCCACGAGTGGGGAGATGAGCTCTAGAGGGAGCAGTTCGACGGCATCTGATGGCCGGGTTTCCAAGAAGACTTTCTAATCTTCTGACTAGAGAGTTATTTTACCAGGGCTACCACAAGGTATTCTCGTCCTGAACTCGATATTTATTCATGCGGACATCACCGGAAGGCCATACAAGGCCAGCGATTTTGAGGAAGCCCTATGTTCCGTCGTCGAACGGAAGGACGTCGTCGGCTTAGGCCAGTGTCAAATGAGCCACGTCTGGATGATCACCTTCGGAAACGCTGCTGCGAAGAACAAGGTGAAAGCACAGGAATATGTCGTCATCAAAGGGTAGAAATGAATCATCATTGACCCGTGCAAAGAGGAAGTCAACCTCAAGCTTCTATGGGTGCCTATTCCCATGCCGGACTTGGAGGTGAGAAAGGTGCTAGAGCCCTTTGGAAAAGTCAAGGAAATGAAGAAAGAAAAGTGGAGATTTTCAGGTCTTGAGGACTTAGAATCAACGACATTAGGTGTAACTCTCATTCTAAGGCAGAATCTGACGGTAGACAAGGCCCAACACATCTTAAATGTATACGGGTCGAACGTGATCGTTAGAATACCCGGAAGACCACCACTCTGCCAGAGATGCAAAGCGATTGGGCACATCCGCCGACAGTGCCGCACCCCTCTGTGCCATGAGTGCTGGCGATATAGACATACAACTGAAGACATATGCCTCCAAGCTCCAAGGAAATGCATCACCGGAGAATGACCACAGCGAGCATCTAATGGATGTGGAGGAAATGTGCAACGAGGAGCTGACACCTTCGGAAGCGACGGACGAACACGCTATCACAAAAGACGTCAACGGAGCAAAAGACCAGCGTAGAGGAAGACTGGAGACAAGAGACACCACGAGATGAACCAGAGATGTCTACAAACAAGTAAAAGGACTCGCGCAAGCAACCGACGCAAGTCAAACAGTTGACTCATAGAAACCCAAGGTTGACGTCACCGAGTCTGCGAGAGAGGAATCTCAGGTCACAATATTTCCAACGACCTCCACCGACCACAGAAGCAGCCGGTTCCTAAAGAACAATGGCTAAAGTCAAAATTCAAGGCTGGAAACCATACTTCTCGATTGCCCTCGAACTCGACCCGCAAAATGAATAGGAACCGCGTCACTCCCGCCCAGATAAGTGCCTTCACTATTTACACCTTAAATGTGCGAGGGATAAATTTGTGAAAAAAACAATACCAACTGTTTCGTTTTTAGAGAAATATGACAGCGACATTGCATCCCTGCAGGAAACAAAAGTGTCAGAGCAGAATACCTCATTTTCGGGATATGACCTGTGGATGAACGCCTACGACGTAGTCCACTGTCCTGCATTTAACTAGTCAGCAGGGTGCGCAATTCTGTTCAAGAAACATATGAATTACAAAATCTGTAGCATTCTCGAAGGGACTGACAGCGGGCGCCTAATGGTAGCAAACGTCTTTCTACAAAATCAGCCTTGGCGAATAATTATTGTGTACGCGTACAACGACGTTGCGCAAACGGAAAGCCTCTTCTGTCAGGCTAGACTTTACGCCAACACTAGATTTAACGTCATCCTACTAGGAGACTTCAACTGCGTTTTAAACAAAAAGGACAGGATTCATCAACAAACAATGTAGATCTAAGCGCAGGAGTTTTAAAATCACTGGCACGCAACTGCGACTTGGTAGACTCATCAGCAACATCAAACCAAGCGATCTGCTTTACTCACTTCCAAGGATCGTCTCATGCACGATTGGATAGACTCTACATTTCCGGAGCGGTTTGCAGTGCAATGGGTAGCTACAACGAGATTCCTGCCTTCTTTTCTGATCATTGTTTGGTTCAGGTGACAGTAGGCACGAAAACATCTCAGAAAAACAAGGAACTCACAGGCCTGGTCTCTTTGGAAAATGATCGGGAAACTACTTGAAAACGAACTTTTTAAGATGGGTGTAGAATCAGCTCTTAAAAATATCGAATGTACCAAACATGAGTGGGGACATAAATGGGAAATGTTTAAACGAGAAATAAGGAACATGAGCATCGAACTGTCATCAACTGTGGCATACCGACAAAAAT
The DNA here is from genome assembly GCA_013358835.2 of Ixodes persulcatus. NCBI lineage: Eukaryota > Metazoa > Arthropoda > Arachnida > Ixodida > Ixodidae > Ixodes > Ixodes persulcatus. The sequence goes on along the minus strand of JABSTQ010007987.1, from coordinate 43,554 downwards.
TGGAAGAAAGGCGACTTAATGAAGACATTCTCTACCTGTATCGCCTTGAATGCCAGGAACCAGGAAGATACAAAGATGGCATAAAGGACCTAACAAAGAAAATTGAAGAACATGATAAACTGCACTACCGAGGAGCCGCAGTAAGAACACGTACCTTGCAGGTCATAGAGGAAGAACAACCGACGAAGTGGTACTTTAGTGCCGAAAGAGAATATGTAAAAATAAGCGAATCGACACATTACAATAACATGGTCGAATTTTGACTGATAGAAAAGAAATTCGAGAAACATTTGAAGCCTACTATGAAAATATATTTACTTCCAAGCTACTTACCGTAACCATGCAAATGCAGGGATCTTTATTATCTGAGCTACCAACACTACCAAAAGAGACGACCGAAAACATAAACGCCCCCATCGATGTAAGCGAAGTTGAATTAAATATACAAGAGATAAAAAACGGGAAGTTCCCTGGTCCAGATAGTTTACCAGCCAGTTTTTACAAGAAATGGAACAAGAGCCTTGTGCCTGTACTCTTAATGTTTTCAATGAATCGTTCTGCAACGAATGTCTACCTCTATAATTTCGAAAGGCACATACAGTGTTAATACCTAAACCCAAGGACTTAGATAAGCTTCAGTGGGTAGAAGGTTATCGGCCAATAAGTTTAGTCAATAACAACTCCAAAATGTTTCCACGCGTGCGAGCAGGTCGATTACAAAGCGTAATATATTTGATTGTTGATGACCATTAGACTTGCTCCATTAATGGAAGGAATATACAAACCATGGCCCTACACATAGTTCGATCTATAATAGAAATTTGCCAACAATCACATTAAGCCGTGGCAATTTTACAGCTCGATCTTGCAAAGGCCTTCGATAAAGTTCAACACACCTTTCCGTTCTCTCTTCTGAGGCACATACAAGTAGGAGCAAATGTCGAGCGTGAAATAAAACTTTGTTATACTGACATGTCAACCAAATTAATAGTCAAGGCAACTCTTACATGATAAATAAAAGTTCAGCGTTCGGTCAGGCAAGGATGCCCCATGTCACCCCTTCTTTTCGATCTCTACTTTGAACCACTCTGCAAAAGCATCATGAACGAAAACAAAGTTCAAGGCTTTAGTCTCCACAGCTGCGAAGTCAAGCTTCTGGCCTACGCCGACGACGTTGTGCTTGTGTGCTCCAACAAGCCAAGCATAGAAAACGCAATGTCGCGTGTTTCACATTTTTGTGCCGTGTCTGGTGCGGCAGTAAACAACGACAAAAGTTGCGGTTCGTGGTGCGGGGAGTAGGGAACTACTCCACCCATATTTAAGAACATAAAATGGTCCACCGAGAAACCACAACTGTGGGGAGTACCGCTGAATGCAAAGGCAACGTGGGACAATGTTGGAAAAAATGTAAAATCAGCTGCACGCATGTGGAACCTCAGATATCAAGCAACCTTTGGTAGACTCGCCGTATTACAAATTTACTTTTTGTCAAAACTAACATACCTCCTGCAGGGTATGCATTGTTCGAGAGTAACAGTCAACGTGTTTAACAGGATATTTGCGACATTCATCTGGAGGTCACCGTATGAGCCAAAGAGAAGAACAAACTATTTCGGAAAATTCAAGACGAGGGCTTGGTCTGGGTCACATCTTTGTGAGACACCTAATTGCCAGATGGAATTTTTTTAGACAGGAACAGCATCCTTTCCTGGAGATGTGCTATTCTAAAACTCTCTAGTTGTAAAATAGCGTAATGACCCTTGCGTCAGCACCGCGTACAAAGCACGCAAGCTGTCGACGTAACGTTACGGAGCGCATTGAACGCGAACTTTTAGTATAGCGGAAGGCAAACGCATACGTAAAGACTTGCAGCGCATTCTAGATGTGCTCCTGCGAACTGCTTCAAACAATCCAAGGCGGGTATTCGGTCAAGCCAATCCAACTCCGCGAATCTCATCGCTTTGCTACGAAGTGCGTGAATCTCTTTCCAGTTGCCTGTTGTGAACGTGTTTTGTCTTTTGTAGCGTGAGCTAGACTGGCCGAGGTTGAGCAGTTTCGCGTGGCTCCTGGAGAGCCGTGCTGCGCATGCGCGAGGAGCAGTGACGTCACACGGCGCACAGCTGGCGCAAAAAAGTCATATTTGGGGGTTCTACATGCCAAACCAATGACGGGCATCTGGCACGCCCCAGCGGAGGACTGAGGATTAATTTGGACCACCTGGAGATCTCTTGACGTGCAACCGAAAGCTCGGTTACACGGCGCCTCCTCCGCAATAAGCTTCCGCCAGTTTGCGGGCACCTCGGCCGGGATTCGAACCCGCCACATGGGGATCGGTAGGCCAGCGCTCTTGCCTCGGAGCCACCGAGGCGGCTGCACAGCTGGCGCGCCGGAGCCGCCGCGCGCGCCTCGGCGGTCTGCGCATTCCATAGGAGTGACGTCGTAGCCGCGGAAGACGCACTGGCGCCGCCGCGTGCCCAGCTGTGCGCCTCCGTTGCGCAGTAGCCAAGTCTGACGCTGCACCGGAGCCGCTTGATAGCGCCTCTCATATTGTGCGCATGCGCAGAAGTATCAGTGGGGGTATACATATAGCGGGGCGTTTGCCAGTGTTGTATAGCCACTGGGTATAGCCATGAAGAAGGAGAGCGAAATTGCTGCTCAGCGGCGCAGAAGAGCGGAGAAGCTTAACTCATCGGATCCCGAAGTGGTCACATAATGCGTATACCGTTTGTGTGTCATTGAAGCAGCAGTAAGCATGATGATCAAGCAAATCCTAGGCAACCAGGAAAGCTAAGAATAACCAGCTGAACCTAAGCTCACGCTACGTATATCCTGGCATAGCCGAGCTAAGTCACTGCAATTTTTTTTTTAGGACTGTGCGACCAGCATTTCGATCTATGGTTCGCTCCAGTGTGTTGTTGTACACTCTTAAAAAAAAGGGTACTGTAGTACCCTCCTTAAGGGGGTAACCGACTTGCACACAGGGCAATCCCTTTTGGAGGTATCGTTACCCCCTGCATCGAGGGTGCAAACTTACCCCCTGGGTTAGGGTGCAACATTGCCTCCTTTTGGAGGTAACCTTAGTTCCTTTTGGTGTTAAAAGTGCATCCTTTATGGGTCAGCCTTTACCTCCTTTAGGGGGGAATTTCAACCCTTTTGAGAGGTAAGACGACGTAATTGAGGGCGCTGCTTTTACCTCCTTTTGGAGGGAACTATGATCCACTTTGGGGTTGAATGCACACGATGAGGAAAACAGCTCAGAAATCGCGAACTACGAAGAACAAACACGACAGAAAAGTGCTGTCCTGTCATGTTTGTTCTTCGTACTCCAGGCTTTCCGAGCTGTTTTCCCCATCATGTATAACAGCAACCAACTGGCCCAGTTCACCACCTCATTACAGGTTAAATGCACACTTGATGGAATCACTTTGGAATCACATGACAATGTTTTATTGTGGCTGTTACAAACAAAATGGCATAAAAATCAATGGCATGACTAGACATCTTATAAAAGTTCTAAGATGAAACCACTAAGCGCAATAAAGGCATCTGGAACAACACTTTCGGGGCTCTAGTCGTAGCTAAAGATGAACTAGAGGCAGAATGCAACCAGGACTGCCTCAGCAAGCGACGCGGCTTCGAGATCTCCCTCCACTGCCACATAGCTGGGCGCCTCAGGATTAATTCGGCTTGAGCTGACAGTCACCGGGTAGATTGCACTGCCTGCCTGCAACCAAAGAAATGTGGAAATCATGTGATATGAAGTTGAAACATATCATCCCCAATTTGAAGAAATTGTGAAGAAATATTAGATTTTTCTAAGACGCATTTGGAGCATTTGATGGGCCACTGATTCCAGCATTATAAAGCATCGACCATACTTACCAGACGTGACCAGTTTAACTGTTGACTAACTACCACTGACTAAAATTATCACATGGCGGGTGGTAATCATAGATTAGTAAGCAGTTTGTATTCACCGGTCATGTTTAAATTTGTCACCCCGATTTACTTAGGTGACTAACAAATCTTAGTCAAAGGGGTACAACTACTGTAGCAGGTTAGTATATACAAGTGCTGATTGTTGGGCGAGTTGGTATTGTACGTGAAAAAAAACATGATTGCGCTTTAAGACAAGGACAGAGGAAGAACATACACCACAGAGCGCTACGCCACATTAGCTACTCAGCACCACAGCAGATCCCTATGACCACCAACCCTAACTGCCGAACTTCGGAAAATATGCAAATATTTTTGCCGAAGTGCTCTGCCAGATAAAAATTGAATTTTTGTTATTTAGACATGGGAATAACAGCACACAAGGACGATAACACATAAAAAGAACACACCGAAAAAGACACTCAAGCGCCTTGTGTGTCTTACTCTAATTTATTTACTCGAAGTATACCCTCAATTTTCTCTGGAAAATGAACGAACACCACACACACACCGAAAATTTAAAAATCAAGAACCTCATCTCAATTGCCCAAATGCGAACAAGAACATCAAAATAATATATCTGACTACGCTTACCTGCAGTTGCGTCCAAGGTAGCAGGCATCCAGTACCCTCGACGAAATCACCCTACAACGTTGACGCAGTAGGAAAGAAATATATTCAATCAACTTCAAATAATGCAAACTTAGCCATCTGACTCGCCTACTGCATGATCAGCTTTTAAAAATGCCTGCTCACACGCAGAAAAAAAAAATGCCAAGACGATATACTTGCTAGTCTCTCTGCCGGAAATAACTTAATGACCTTATTCAGTAATATACTACTATTAATGTTTGCGAAGCGCACGAATAATTTCTAACTGCCGAATGTCGAACTTCGGCAAATATGAAATCTTTTTGCCGAAGTAATTTGCCAGATTAAAATTTAAAATTGAATCTATGTTTTATTTAGACATGAGATGAACAGCACACAAGCACGAAAACACAAAAAATAACACTGAAAAAGACACACTCAAGCGCCTTGTGGGTCTTACTCTAATTTATTTACTCGAAATATACACTCAATTTTCTCTCGGAAATGAACAAACAGCACACACACAAAATAAACATAAAGATCAAGAGCCCCATTTCAAGTGCACAAATGGGAACAAGAAAATCAAAATAAAATATTGCACTACGTTTACCTGCAGTAAACAGTGTTAAGAACTGTCACGAGATGCGTCCAAAGTAGCAGGCATCCAGTACCCTCGACGAAATCACCCTGCAACGTTGCCGCAGGACGAAAGAAATATATTCAATCAACTTCAAATAATGCAAACTTGAGCCATATCTAACTCGCCTACTGAATGTTTACTTTTAAAAAAACCTGATCACACGCAAAAAAAAAAAAAAGAAGCCAAGACAACACTATAATTGCTAGTCTCTCTGCCGACAACAACTTAATGACCTTATTCCGTAATATACTACTTTTAATGTTTGCGAAGCGCACGAATAATTTCTAACTGCCGAATGTCGAACTTCGGCAAATATGTAAATATTCTTGCCGAAGTAATTTGACAGATTAAAATTGAATGTATGTCTTATTTAGACATGAGAAAACAGCACACAAGGACGAAAACGCACACAAAAAAACAAAAAAAAACACCAAAAAAGACACACTCAAGCGCCTTGTGTGTCTTGCTCTAATTCATTTACTCGAAGTATACCCTCAATTTTCTCTCGGAAATGAACGAACAGCACACACACAAAATCAACATAAAAATCAAGAGCCCCATTTCAAGTGCACAAACTGGAACAAGAAAATCAAAATAAAATATCGGACTCCGCTTACCTGCAGTAAGCAGTGTTAAGAACTGTCACGAGATGAGTCCAAGGTAGCAGGTATCCAGTACCCTCGACGAAATCACCCTACAACGTTGGCGCAGGACGAAAGAAATATATTCAATCAACTTCAAATATTGCAAACTTGAGTTATATCTAACTCGCCTACTGAATGATCAGAGTTTTAGAAATGCCTGATCACACGCAAAGAAAATGCCAAGACAATATAATTGCTAGCCCGCTGCCTGTAACAACTTCATGACCTTATTCCGTAATATAATACTATCAATGTTTGCGAAGCGCACGAATAATTAGCTCAGACATTTATATTCGGTATTTCAAGGTAACGTGACATTTTACCAAACTATTTATTAAACCTCGTTAAATTAAAAATTAAAAAAAAAAACGTTGATATTAAGAATCAGTGTTTAACACTGATTTTTACAAATATCACCGACGTTGAGAATAAATCGCGCCGGTTGGCCGGTGCCGCCAATGAATGCCTGATCGACGACTGCTCTGCGGGGAAAAAACAAAAGAAAACAAAAAACAACCACCTTATGAGATTTCTAAATATCTGATCAGATCCTCAATTTAACGTCCGACGCGACACACCAACGGCCCCAAAAAGAGAAAACCTTCTACCCCCTCACGCATTAAACGTAGGCGACACCCGATTCAAAAGGCGTCTTGCCGCCCGGCTCGCCGAACCGCCGCTATGGTGGCTGGAAGGGGAAGTGTGGCGGCCGGGAGCGTAGGGCTGCACAGAGTTGCGATGAAAATAATAGAGGGCGCTGCGCGCAGCAGGCGAGTTAGCGCTGGCGTGCGGAGCATAGGAATGAAGCGCTGCGCGATATTTTCCCTTTGTTGCGAATACTGTAAAATAGTTGATACGCAAATAGAAGACGACTAGACGTTTTCTTCGAGAGCTGAATCTACTGACGCCTTGTTACGCAATAGAAAGGAAAGAAAAAAAAAACTATTTTTGATTTACATTTCGAACAAATGCTCTGGAGCAGGGTAACGTCCACCCTGTCGCATATATGTTCTGTGCCAGGGGAAATTGGACTTTTTTTAACTTGATAACTTTATGAATCGTGGCCACTTCATATGCTTCAGAGTGCAGCAGAAGAAAAATGTGACGAACAAGGCATAGAATGCAGAACTCACTTTTATTTACTCTTACAGATATTGCGTCAAGAATACAAGCCAAAGGAAGAAACTACTTGCTTCTGAAGCAGCTTTTGTTTTGACAGTCTTTTTTCTTTCTCGGAAGAGTGCATGGACAGGCGTTAGTAAGCGCGCCGAGTATTTTATTTCAATAAGTAAGCAAAGAATGTCCAGGAAAAGTGCGCATGCGCACAAATGTTTGATTGCCGCTTGATCCGGAGATGCCACACACTGAACTACAGGGTTTCCCGCTCGTCTCAATTCGAGCGACGTCCATTTTAATCCCAGTACCACCCAATTTAATCCAAGCGCCACACAACTTAATCCTTGCGCTACCTACTTTTATCCCTGGGTCAGTCAATTTAATCCACAATATATAGTATATGCACTATTTGACTTCAGTGGTTGTGTTTTGCTTACACATTTGGTAACTTAGAATAATTGTTTATACACTTAGATTTTTTGGGGGTCAACTGATCATTTGATCACTGTTCTGACTACTTGGTGTTACTAGTCCCACTTTTGACGAGGCGTAATTGATATGTTTATTACTCTTTTTTGTAACCTGGAGTTATTATGGCGCACTCGAATTTATTTTAGCCGAGTGGACGTTTTGTTTAATCTTTTTTATTACTCAACTTATCATTGATACAATTCAGATGATATAAGTACAATTGTAATTTACGATTACTCTTTTGATTACTTCATGCTATTATTGCTCCAATTGATCTATAATGAACTCAGTTGACATTATTATTCCTCTTTTGATTACTTCATGCTATTATTGCTCCAATTGATCTATAATGAACTCAGTTGACATTATTATTCCTCTTTTGATTACTTCGAGTTACTTTTGACCCATTGGCCATAAATTTGAATTAAACGCCATTGTAATGACTCTTCATTACTTTCAGCAAATATGCAAAAAATTGAATTTTTATGTGATGATTATTGACATTATGATTACTCTTGATTACTTTGAGTTACTCTCAATTCAACTGACTTTAATTCGGCCTAAGTTACATTTGGTGACTTGTTTACTTTGTGTAATTATAGCGCCAATTTATCGGTTGTGAGCTCAGTCAGTCATTATTATTAGCCTTTGATTACTTAGAGTTACTTTTGATCCAGGGGACCTTAGTTCGGCCTCATTGATATTGCGATGACTTATAATTTTTGGGGCTAATATTTATTAAAATATTTATTATTCACTCAATTGACATTGCAATTACTTGTTTTATTACTTTGAGTTACTAGTGACCAAATGGACTTTAATTCGGCCTAATTGGATTTGGGTTACTCGTTTATTTACTTTGTGTTATTATACCTCCAAATGATCTATAATGAACTCAGTTGACATTATTATTACTTTTTTGATTTATTTGAGTTAATTTTAACCCAGTGGACTTGAATTAGACCGAAACGACATTGGGACGACTCTTGATTACCTTGAGCTTTTCTTAATGCACTTATTTAGTATGAGCCTAATGTATATTATGATCACTCACAGCCAAAACAGCAGAACAGAAAAAAACAGCAGAACTTGTAGCAGCCTCAGAAGAGCGCCGGCGCCCGCGAACTAACAGATCACCCGAGACCGCTGACTCTCCTGCAGACTGCAGCGCCCCTCGCGGTGGCGAAGAATTTCATCGCAACTCGCGCCCCTCTTTGACATGGCGCGCATACGGCGCCCGTCACACTTCCCCTTCTAGCCACCATACCGCCGCTCTCCCCCTTCGTCCACCCGCACACACATACACCGGGAAAAGCTGCTGGCTAAGCCACTGGTTAGCGTATGTCAACCTTCTAAATGTGCGCTAGTGCAAGCGACAGTCATTCCTGTTCTTGCTCTTTATAAACTTCGATGGCCTAAACCGTGTCTGCGTTCGCGCCACACACTAATTTTATCGAACGCTCGACGCCTTCAAACGTGCCAACATGTCAACCAACACTTTGTCTAAGGAAGGCGGGGGTCGCCTTCCCGGGCGGTCATAACCGACGCCAACTGCCGACCGCGCAGAACATTTCCTTACCTGCATACGGTGCACACGACTTGGATCTTCGACTCAAGTCAATGCAGCGCTCTCGGAGACCTCGTAAGAAGAGACTGAACCGAACAGAACAATAAAGAACGTTCCTGCACCGGGACGCCTCCGTCGAACGTTCGAGAAGAAACAACGTTATGCCGTCATGACCGGGCCCGTCGGCGGCGAAGGCGCGGACACTCTTCGGCCGGGCAGGCGCTCTCCCACGCATGCGCGAATAATCACGTGTCATACGAGGAGACCAATTAGCGAACTCGTTTGCGCCTTTCTACAGCCAATCGCAGCGCCCAGGCTTTGGCAGTGCAAAACAGGTGCACCCTCTGGGAGGTAATACATGCCGCCTTGGTTCCCCTTCGCGGCGAACTTCACCTGGTAGCACCGCATTCTTCGTGTTTGCTGCGCTTGAGGAGGTAACAAGCGGATCGCTTTACCCCTGGGCGGGAGGAGGGTGCTAAAGGCGGTCTGTTACCTCCTTTTGGTCCCCTTTTTTCTAAGAGTGTAGGATCCCTACTATCTTATGTTGGCCTCGTCATTTGCTTGGAAGTATGCAAGCAAAAGGTCACACCGCTCGCGTACCGACCGCACGGTAAACATCGTTGTGGGTTTGACAGTGTCGCCAACGTTCCTGGCTATCGACTCCCATCTTTGTGGGCGCTCGAAAGGCTTTTTCGCGTTGATTTATTTCAGGAGGTTGTGTGTCGCTCGCCTGTCAATACCGGCCGATCAGGCCGAGTTCCACTTGCTCCGAGGAAGTCACACGGGGAAGCGCTACCAATAGGAAGAGGTTTAATCTGTACTTAAGTTCAGAGTCCGATAAAGAGGAGGGTCAGGGTTGTCTGGTGATCCGGGTCTTCTGTTGGAGGCCTTGCTCGGCACAAGCTCTTTTGTCTGTCTCCAGCTCCGAACTCCGCGTGTCCTCGCTCGCCACGAGCCTCGTCCTTTTTCCCTTCTTCTTCTTTCTCTTTCTTCCACAAGGTTGAGGTCATCTTCAATGATTTAGCGAACCCGTACAAAGCGTGTAGCGCTTCCACTAGTTTGCCTCACCGCAGCCCTTTTTCAATATGGAGTAGTGTCGCGCTCTCCCGTGCGCGACGAGAGCAACGAGAATGGCACGCAGGGGACCGCTACGTACGCTCGCAAAAATCGATAGCGAGCGTACGCACGCATAGCTTGCTGCAGTGCGTACGTATGGCTCATGCGCAATGTGGAGGACGCAGCGTTAACGCTAACGTAGGGGGCTTGCCTTTGCTCCTATACGTAATACTAAAACTCTCTATTCTAAAGCTCTCTAATCCTTCGCAAAACTTGATGACGTACATGGGCGGTCGCAGTCCAGCCCAGTGACGACATTTGAATGCGTCTCTATATAGAGTAGACCCGAGCATTGCGTGGGCACTCGATTTGGGCTGGTTTTAGTCGATAGCTCGAGAAGCATTCGGGTGGTGGTCCGTGTCCAATCGCTGAAATGACGGTAATAGTCGAACCGTAACAATGTCTGTAACTCAGTGCGTGTCCTGTGCCTTGCCAACCCAAGCGCGTGATTGGCAAGGCACATAAACATTGATCAACATTGGCGGCATATAATGGGCTCCTGATTACGTGGCCGCCCCTTCTGGCTGCGAGTTGGGCGGGTAAACGCTGCTCGTTTTTCTTTATTTTTTTTCTGCGACTTCGATTGCTTGTGGTGAAAAACGAATGGTTGTTTTAAGGGTCATTAACGTCAGGGATCCGTTCTAAGCGGTATTTGCGCACAGTACAAAAATCGTTGCATCGCCCTATTAATTTTCAATATTACTGACCATATGATTAAAAGTATTTACTGCGGAGCTTTCGGTGATTATATTGCACGCATGCTGTCGTATCAGCCACAATAAATCCGAACTGTTTCGGTGTTCAGATGTAAGGTAAATAAAATTTTATGAGTTAGTCCCGTGTTTTATAACTATCATGAGTTATTACCAGCTACAAACCAGCAATTTCAAACCAGCTGTTAAATGCATTCTCGGCCCTTTACGGTTTTCTATTCTCCGAGGCAACGTTTATGAGTTTACATGTCCTGTTAAATATTGTGAGGGGAGAGATTAAAGAAAGGTTTATCTTATAATATTTTCAGAAAACAAAGGAGGAGTTCGTGAAGGGGTCGGTCTCGTTCGGGTACTTCGTCGTCTTTCTTGGTTTTTTTTTAATTAGTATTAGATATTCTTCTTCTACTTCAGGGGAGATCGGTGGCCGACAATAAAGAAAAAAAAAAAAAGATCGGTGGCCGAGTGGGCCAGCGCACACCACCTAGGAGCACGTGGAGCGAAAGCTCGCGCTGCAGAACCCAGGGATCCTGGGTTCAATCCCCACCCCTGCCCGTTTCGATCTGGATGAGCATCGTAGCGGCGTGCGGTCGTGTATCACTAGTGCGTGGTGCACGTTAAATTCGATGCTCGACAAATGTTTCGTTTCTCCTAAAAAGAAACGGAAGTGACGGAACTGACGATATCGCGTCTGATTCGCTAGAGGCTCAAATGACAAAAGAGGAAACTTTCGTCATTTGAGCCTCTAACCAATCAGACGCGATATCGTCAGTTCCGTCACTTCCGTTTCTTTTTAGGAGAAATGAAACATTTGTCGAACATAACCCCCTAGGTTAGCAGTCGCACTGCACTCGCTAAATTGCTTATCTACAGTGGGTAGCAATGTTGCCATGTTCTGGCAGACTAACCTCCTGCTGTAAAAACAACTAACGACCAATTTGACCTTTGTCCTTTTTGACCTTCTACTTTCTCTTTATTTTACAGGAAAAACCTCCTTTTGAAAAGACATTCAACATGTTTTTTCCAATCGTGTAGCCTTGATGGAGCGTGACTCCGTTGCAAAACGTGGCTGACATTTACTACCGTTAGCAGCTTCACTCGGTGTCTACCTCGCATTTCAGTAAAACATGACCTACCTGAGCGAAAACATGTCGAAATATGCGGAGTGACGTCAAGGTCAGGTTCAACGCCCGCGTTCTGTGCAACCCTATTACTCTAGGCTAACCATCGGCAGCCTCGTTTTGCTCATGAGTCAATGCGTTCTATCATTTGGAAGAGAGCTTGAACACTCGTCAACGTAAAACAACTAGTCAGAAACTTGCCTTTGGGGTGACTCACGGCATAAGTACCGCCATCGTTGTATGAATTTATTCGCTGAGGACAGAGTTGGCATATTATGTCGTTGTTTCGGTACCGATTGCATTGGAGAGACTGCAGTTGTAGGAATTCTTCCTTGAGTAAAATGTAAAATTCATGCGACGAATTCCAGCCCGGCTTTGTAGGCCTAACGGCGACCGTAACGACGGTCATCAAGGGTCGGCTAGTTAATTATTTATGGTCGGGAGGGCCCTCTCAGAGCCGACATCCACTGAAACTTCCTGGATACCCCGGAGACCGATACCACCGCGAAGGCCAAGCGCGGCCCGAACTCTCCTAAAACCGACCTGAGTGAACGCCATTTTTTTTCATTTCATTCAAGCAGAGGGCTATACTTTATAACTATCACCCGCAACGTCCACCCTTCATCCCCACTCACAAGCTCCTTCGTAATCAAAGTCACCTCTTCTTTCACCTCTATAGTGCAACCACCACAACCTCACATTTTTGTTTGTGAAGCAGGCCTCTGGTATACGGACCTTCGGTCTATCTGCAATCATTAACATCTCGGAGTTACAAAGAAATATAATCACATTTTCACATTCGCAAGAACGCCGCTTTGTCGCTGCAGCCCCATGTCTTTGTCTCCTTCAATGGCAGATTGGCAAGACTTTGACTAGACGCAAATCAAGCGTCATGTGCGCTGCGTGATGGTTCTCTCTAGAGCCACGAAAAAAGATTTGCATCAGGTTAACGACATTTCATCTTGGGGACTTCAAATCGTGGTTTCTAGATATCTGAAGATTTCTTTGAAATGCAAGGAAGCGCTTTTTCGTCTCCTACAAATGCTTAAACGGTTCGCGACAAAAACAAAAAGCAATATTACATGAGATTGCTAACACTAAATCTAAACTAATTCTTGTATGTATGTTTATACAGCCTGAACTTGGTTTCTCTCAACGGGCGACTTGTCTCTCAACTGTAGAAGAGCAAATTAGCCAGTCCGGTGCAACTGCTACTCTGGGTTCTTGAACCTGAACCACGCAGCAGTGACACACGATCGCACGCCGCTACGATGCCTATCCAGATCGAAACATGCAGAAGTGGGGAGTGAACCCAGGATCTCTGAGTTCTGCAGCGCGAGCCTTCGCTCCATGCCCTCCGAGCTGGTGAGCGCTAGCCAACTCTGCAACCGATCCCCTCCTCCCCCCCCCCCCCCGCCCCCCCTGTCCTAATCACCGAATAACATGCCGAACAAGTCGCACTTTTGAAGCATGACGATTTGCAGTTTCGTCTGCTCTACCCAAGCACCAAGATGGAGGCGCCCACAACAATATCGGGGAACAGTTCCAATACCCTAAGCGTAGCTCATTTAATGGCTCTAGGTATCTCTTTACTTTAAATGCAGCAAACACTACGGGCGCAATGTCACATCTCTGAAAGGTGCTGATCTACTGTGTGTTAGCACGTGCGGCGAAAGCAGCAACCGAAGCAATGAGCTGGGAATCGCAGACCTCACTTCGGTCTCTAGTAAGCGTGGTATTTAGCGCCGGTTCCGCGGTCTTGCCGCGGACCTCCAGATATGTCCGTAACTATTTATTTACAAAAATAACCTGCAGCGCCAATGCATTACAGCAGGAAAGCAAAAAATAAACACATAATCACGAACATAAATACAATGGCAAAATACATTAAATAGTGTTAAATAAAAAAGAAACTCTGGAATGTTTAAATGTAGGATATTGAAGAAAAAAAAAATAATCTACGTCATCTGTAGCGAATGGTGATGCAGGCATTAGGGAGTTTTAGTAGATCGTTTTCAATGGCCCGCTACCGCTACGAGCGCGCGCTTCAGAGCATGCATCGAAGTGGCAGCGCGAGCTCCCGCTACAATTAGCGTGGCCAGAAAACACGATCTACTAAAACTCTCTAATGAATTCCAATTCGCTATTGTAGGAGGGAAAAATTAGTATTTCTTGCATTCAGTTCAGCAAAAAAGTTTTTTGATCTTATTAAAATTCATGATGTAAAATAGCTCGGTAATTCAAGTTATTTATATTTATCCTTTCTAGTTAAGTTACTAAAACACGACGTAATGACGTAAAGGTCACGTAATAAGCATGGTTTTCTGGTCCGCGGACCTGGTTCCGTTCATTTATCCGCCATGTGAATACACCTTCAATTGCAAACAACATTGCCGAAGCAAATTTTCCGACGGCTCTGTATCAAATAATAAAAGAAATGGGCTGTCCCGAGTTCCTATTCTAAAGTGAGCAGTTTCGAGCCTCCCCTTCAAATATCTGGAGCGTCTATTTTCCCGCAAAACACTTGGGAAAACCGATCGCTCCAATCCACAGAAGCAAATGACAAGGCTGGAAACATTTTAGAGCTCAGCTCTTAGGCGCCCGTTTCCGGCTTGAGCGGCGTCGGCGTCGCCGCCGGCGTCGGCGTTACCGCGCGGTGCATTATGGGTAAATTTCCCCGCTAAATTTAGAGAAAAATTTTCCCCGCCAAATTTCGCGGAAAATTTTCCCCGCTGAATTTAGCGGGAAACTTTCTTCGCTAAATTTAGCGGAAAAATGTCTTGCTATATTTAGCGGAAAATTTTCCCCGCTAACTTCAGCGGGAAAATATCCCGACTAAATTTAGCGGATAATTTTCCCCGCTAAATTTACCAGAAATAATTCCCCGGTAAATTTAGCTGAAAAAATTCCCGGCTAGATATAGCGGAAAAACTTCAGCGCTAAACTTAGCTAAAAAAATTCCCCGCTAAATGTAGCGTAAAACTTTCCCCGCAATAATTAGCGGAAAAATTTCACCGCTAAATTTAGCGGAAAAAATTCCCCGCTAAAGTTAGCGGAAAAATTTCCCCGTTAAAGTTAGCGGAAAACTTTCCCGTAAATGGGAGGCAAGCACGAGAAGAGGAGGGGCATAGCCTCCTCACCGAACCTTCCACTCCTCCTCTTCAAGAGCTGCGCTCTAATCTGGCGTTACAGGGGATTGTAAACGTCTTTCATTTTTAGACCTAAAAGCAGTTTGCGCCGTGGCACTGATTGTTTTGTTTCACCACTTCTACAGCGCACTGTTCTTTTTTTTTCGTTTTTCCTAAGAACGAACATATTTCGAGCATCGTCATTCGCTGAACTTCTCTCGTAGGTTGCAGCCATTGGCTCTCCCCAACTGCGTTTCGTGAAAGTAGATGCTCCAGATTCCTTGATGTGACGTACGCACCTTGAGCACGCGAGTTCGTGAAGTGAAAGGGTCATCGGTGGCGACATACTCGTGCTGTATTCACTCGCACTCAATAATGAAACGGTCAGACGCATAGGAAAAAAAAGAACAACACTAAACCTGTCGAAATCTTCTTCGTTTTATGTGTGCGCAAATAGACAGATCTCACAAAGTGTTCAACACATGCCATAAGTGTAGCCATAATGCCCGTGTCCCACTAGAGGGACAGACAGAAACAAAAGACAGCGACAATATTCAAACCCTTGCCGCATGCTCGCGATGGTACCCTTGGCAGGCGTTTAGTCGTTCGATGTTCGTGAAGTAAGCACGAGCGATTGCGAGCATGCGAAAGATACCCTCGCGTGCATGATGCTCGTGGTTGAGCATAGCCTCCTTTATTCTACAAGGCCTCTCAAATCGCGAAAGACACTGGTTTGAGGCTTGTCGCTGTCGTTTAGTTTTGTCTGTCGCTCTAGTGGGACACGGGCATAAGTGAAGTTCATAAGAGGCAGGCGTCAGTGCACGAGACAGATCCTGCCGCCTCGTACTCTGCTCGCGCAGACCCTAAAGACCCCTACGCACAGCAGCTGTTGAAGCGTTTGAGTGCGTTTGATTGCGTTTTAGCGCGTTTGAGTGCGTTTGACTACCAGGGCACCCCTGCTCCTTATGTCGCGTGCCAAGCTACTCCTTGAATTGGATTCCACGCTTCATACGAAGCACAGATGTGCCGGTAACTCACTTTCTTTTCTCGACGCAATGCAGTCGAACGCTCTCAAACGCCCTCAAGCACAACTGTGCGTAGGGGCTTTGAGCGTAGTTGTCGAGCGAGCAAAAGACTACAGATCCCGCGGGATGTGTAGGCGCTTCCTGTTTCCTGTCGTTGCTAAGCCACGTGGGTTGCGTATCCGGTATGCCGGATGAAAAGCTAACAAAACGCTCGTCCTGTTTTCCTCTCCATCTTCGTATTCGTCTTTATTGTGCGCTTTCACTACTTTTCAACATAACAAAACATTTCAACGTGGAATATGCGAGAAAATAGACACGACGCAAAACAAGAATGTATGGCAATCAAGCATTTTTCGTAAACACCTTCCGTCGGCGTGGAGAGATTAAAACGGTGTTTTACCGCATACCAGAAGAGAATGACATTCAAGATGGCTGCTCCCTTGTGGAGAGGGTATATGGTAGCAGCGGTGGCTTAATGAAACTGGCTGCGAGCTATAAAATTAAAGGAGCTGTGCAACGATATTCAATTGGAATGTTTTTCACTTTACACGAGCTTAATGGCACTAGTGGGATTCAAGGATACTCGCATGCAATGCCACTGGCCAAGAAGCTCCTTAGTTGGGGTGTAATTTCAAGGACAAAAGCGATCATTTTCATTCAATCTCTCCTTTGCAAAATTCGATGACGTAACGTGGGGATCGCAGTACACCCATATAACGATATTTGAATGCGGTTCATAGATTGAACCCGAGCATTGCGTGGGCACTCGATTTGGGCTCGTGATAATTGATAGCTCGAGAAGCATTCGGGTAGTGGCCCGTGTCCAATCGCTGCAACGACGACAATAGCCGAGCCATAACAATGTCTGGAACTCAGCGCGTGTCCTGTGCTTTTCCAACCCCAGCGCGTGGCTATGATCAACATTGGCGGCATATAATCGGCTCCAGATCACGTGGCCGCTTGTTCTGGCTGCGAGTTGAGGGCGTGAACGCTGCTCGTTTTTCTTTAATTTTTTTCTGGGACTTCTATTGCGTGGGGTGTAAAACGAACGCGTGTTTCATAGGTCATTAACATCAGGGATCCGTTCTAAGCGGTAGTTGCGCATAGTAAAAAAATTGTTGCATAGCCCCTTTAAAGGGGCGGTGCAACGAAATTCAATTAGAATGTTTTTCACTTTACATGAGCTTACTGGCACTAGTGGGACTCAAGGATACTCGCACGCAACACCACTGACCAAGAAACTCCTTTGTTGCGCTGTAATTTTGAGGACAAAAGCGAGTGTTTTCATTCAATCTCTCCTTCGCAAAACCTGATGACGTAGCTGGGCGGTAGCAGTACCGCCCAGAGACGATATTTGAATGCGGCTCAAAGATTGGACCCGAGCATTGCGTGGGCACTCGGTTTGGGCTCGTGATAATCTATAGCTCGAGAAGCATTCGGGTAGTGTCCTGTGTCCAATCGCTGCAATGACGACAACAGCCGATCCATAACAATGTGTGGAACTCAGCGCGTGTCCTGTGCCTTGCCAACCCCAGCGCATGGCTATGATCAACATTGGCGGCATATAATCGGCTCCATATCACGTGGCCACTTGTTCTGGCTGCGAGTTGAGGGGGTGAACTCTGCTCGTTTTTCTTTATTTTTTTTCTGCGACTTCGATTGCGTGTGGTGAAAAACGAACGGGTATTTCACAGGTCATTAACGTCAGGGATCCGTTCTAAGCGGTATTTGCGCAAAATACGAAACTCGTTGCATCGCCCCTTTAAAAGCGCTAACAAAGACACGGACAAAAGGGAAGGCGAACAGGACGAGTGCGAGATCGGTTTATTGGCAATTGTTCCAATTTGAAAATGGGAGTTCTCGAGCTTTAGGTGCTGCGTCAGGAATACCCGGCGATATCGCTGTGCTGTATAACGACTGCTTTAAAACATCTGGAAACCGATAAACCGTTTCCTGCAATGTAAAAGGAAGGATTCAGATAACAGGAAACCATGATTTTAACGAAAACATTTGCACCGATATCAAAAGGTCAAATCACACGTGGTAGTCCGAATGCTTTTTATCTAGCTTCTTCTACGTGCGATGCGTGGCGGCCCGTGGCGGCGCACGTGCTGGGAGTATTGGCCACGGGGAGCGGAATTGCTGGCGCGAAGATGCGCTCCGATAAAAAATCGAAACCTAAAAACGCGTCCAAATTGAGCATTTTTTGGGAAACCGTAAAACGCTGGGCCTTCGTTGTATCTTTGGAATCTGGGTGGATTTAGTCGATTACGGTGATTCGCATCAGGTTCATATTGAAACAAAAGAATTTATTAAATATTATTTTTCTTAAAAGTAATGAATTACCTTAATATACTTAACACTAATAGGTTTCCTTAATGATCCCTTTGGGAGGGACCATTACGTCAGAAACCTTATTTTCTGCGGGTTGCGTATTTGTCGACGGAACGATTTCGCTCACCTTTAGAGAAACGCTCTGTATATAGTATTCGACTGCGTGAAAATTAGTTGCTGAAAAAAAAAAAAACTCCAAAGTCACATGCTTCGTCTGTTTTAGTCGTGGCATTACTTTGCAACCTCCGTTTCAAAGAGGTTCCATCGCCCGCGACACGAAGATGCCGAGCGCGCACCACGACCTCGCGCTTCTGGCGACTGATAATATTTCTTCCATCCTTTTCGTTTTTAAATCGGACCGATGGTGAATAATTATTAAGTAACTGCTAAAATGACGTCGCGAGTGTACTTTTCTGAACGCAATGCCGGTAGTACTTAAAACGTTAAAGGGGCTGAGCAGCGATATTGGAGACTTCTAGCAAACCGTTACCGTTTTCAACGTATACCGCACTACCCAAGCTTTTCAAACATGCTCTTAAAGGGGGACCAGCAGAAATATTCTTCAGCCTGGCGGAAAGTCCTCCTCGCCCTCTTTTTTAGAGGCGAAGCTCCTTAGGGGCTAGCCATGTCCGTATGTCCGTCCGCCGTCGGGTGCTCGTGCTCCTGCTCGTGAGCTCACGAGCAGGAGCACGAGCACCCGACTGCTGGTCTCCCTTTAAGCGCGAGCACCTCGGCCACGGTAAAACCCAGGTGCACGCTCAAAAGCACGGTTCAAAAGCTCCGGTACGCCGCATTCAGACTGGCACCTGAACCGCATTCGCAAAGCGGCTGCGAACGCGGTGTCTTAAAGAGGCGGTACAAATTCACGCGCATTTGATGATGAAATTGAGCGCATCCGCTTCGCGGCTGCGATTCGAACGCCAGTGTGAATGCAGCAGTGAGGTCCGCGGAACACGCTAACGGTTTGCGAAATGTCGCTATTCGATTAGAATATATTTCACTTTACACTAGCTTACTCACACTAGTGGGACCAAATTACAGTCACACGCAACGAGACTGGCCAAGAAAGAAAAATCAAGCAGTTTTCTTTCATTCTCTTCGCAAAACTTGGCGACGTAGCCTGGGGTCGCAGTGTTAGTCGTAGTCCAGTCCAGAGGGAGATCGGTGGCCTAGTGGGCTAGGGCACACCAGCGCGGAGCACGTGGAGCGAAAGATCGCGCTGCAGAACCCAGGGATCCTGGGCTCAATCCCCACCCCTGCCCTTTTCGATCTGGATGAGCATCGTACCGGCGTGCGGTCGTGTATCACTACTGCGTGGTTCAGATTAAAACCCCAAGGCTAGCGGTTGTACTACACTGGCTATATTTCTCATCTACAGCTGGGAGACTCGTCGCCCGTTGAGGCAGACTAAGTTCTAGGCTGTATAAACATACACATAACCCAATTTAAGTTCATCCCAGTGACGATATTTGAATGTGGCTCATATATTGGACCCGAGCATTGCGTGAGGAGCACTCTTTTTGGCTCCTTAAAATCAATAGCCTGACAAGCATTCGGGAAGAGGCCTGTGTCCAATCGCTGCAATGAAGACAATAGCCGAACCATAACAATGGATGGAACTGAGCGCGTGTCCTGTGCTTTTCCAACCCTAGCTTGTGGCTGTGATCAACATTGGCGTCGTATAATCGGCTCCAGACCACGTGGCTGCTTGTTTTGCACTGTTAGCAAGTCCCGTGTATTTGGTGAGTATTTGGGGTGAAAAACACGCTATTTACACAAATTACCATATATTTACACGTAGAGTAACGGATAATTCGTTCACAAATCATGCGAGGTTGTAAAAAACGTGTTTTGGTTCGGTCATACGCGGATAACCGTGTAGCCGACCTCGAAAACACGCATCACCCCCGGCGACGACCGCAGCATTGCCGGCTATCGAAGCACCGGAATGCTTGGGGACACACCTAGAAAGGACCGTCGAGACAAATGCCGCGGAAAGAAACATGTCTCGGAGACAGATATGCACCGAAAGCAATTGCACCATGTCGCAGGACGTTGGCGAAATCCGCGCTTACCGTGCTCGCTGCCATGTTCTGGTCAATGGCTATGCGGCTTCCATCATGTCGCCCATGTTTGTATTTAGTTTAAGAATCTTGATAATAGTTTCTTACACACCACAAATAAATTTATGGGTCTAATTATTCGTTTTAAACAGTTAACATGGATATAAAAAGCGTGTCCTTGATCTGAACACGTGACACCGCAGTTGGTTTCGTTTTGACTTCAACCTTCAACTGCAAGCGATCTGGCCACGGCGCAAGCGCAACGCCAATGTACGCTGGAAGGTATACTCTGTTTCAC
Source organism: Ixodes persulcatus (assembly GCA_013358835.2). Taxonomy (NCBI): domain Eukaryota; kingdom Metazoa; phylum Arthropoda; class Arachnida; order Ixodida; family Ixodidae; genus Ixodes; species Ixodes persulcatus. The sequence goes on along the minus strand of JABSTQ010007987.1, from coordinate 22,794 downwards.
CTTATGATGTACCGCAGGAAAGGCTACAAGCGCGAGCTCCTTGCTCTAGGGCACATCTCGGCGGCACAAGCTCTCGTGCACCATGGGCAGCTGCCAACGCTATGAGCTCGCGCTTCTAGCCTTCGCTGCGGTACAACATAAGGTGAAACGGAGTATAGAGCCGGTTTGCTTTCGTTGTTTTTGTTTGACGGGAGAAAATCTGGCAACAACGCATGGCGCCGCTATTGTTTTGGTTTGACGGGACGCGAGAAGCTTCGCATAGAGCTTCGCAGTTTGCGAGCACATAGCGAAGACGTGACCGGAGAAGTGCTCCCGTGATATTCCCGGAAGACGGAAAGTATCATTCGTAATCGTCGTGTGTGCTTTGAAAGCGAAGGGAATCACAGGGTCCACGAGTGCGCAAAAACAAGCCAAGGTTCACGACAGCGCTGCGTTAACTTCGGCGATCTCGTTCTGTTTGGGGCAACACGGCGATGCGAGAAAGAGCCGAAACGTTCGTGGTGTGTGGTGCGGTCAGGGCCGTACCCAGAAAAAAATTTCGGGGGGGGGGGGGGGGGGTTTCGGGGACAACGGCGGCCATTTTGAAAATGTCTATTGTCTTATTTTCGCCTATGAATCATGTGCATCGGTGGCATATAATGGAGAGTTATAGCAAACCGGAGAACCGGTCCCGGTTTGGTACCCGGTAGCCGACCGGCGCCACTGCGCGTGCGCAGAGGTGGAGATTAAAATCGGCTGGCTGCAAGTGCACCGACCATGTACCACGCACTGTACCGGGGCTGGTCCTCCGCTTTGCTAAAAAGGTAATAAAAGGATACTTTTAAATCGCTTGTAACCTAAAGAAAAAAACTGTCAGGAATTTAATTCCTGGTAATGGAAAGGAATAAAAGTTGGTGTATAACTTTTGCCGATTCACCTGGACGACCCAGCGTTCTATGAGAAGTCGCTAGTTGCCTTCGCCATGCCGCTACCACCGTGCCTAGAGGACCTACCACCGACTGCCAGCGAAATAATTTTTCACGTTCAGAGCAATCGCTCTCGTGAAGTTTTAAACCCCAGTTGCAATTCGTATTCATTCTATTCGTACTTAGGTTGAGGGCACAAACACTAAATCTGCGCATATCTTGAGTGCTTTGCGGGGTTCGGTACATCCCTTACGAGATCCGGACCCCTGCCTACCGGTGGCTCCTGACACGGCAGCACTGGAAGTGTCGTTCCGATACAAGCAAGGTGAGAATAATCGGAAGCAAACAGAACCAAGCAGCACGATGATCAGCTCTTTATATTGCCGTACAGGCAGTTCCGAAGCATGGTGTTCAACGTACCTGACACATAGGGAAAGGTGGGCAGTACGAGATATGTCCGTAGCTTCGTCGGCAAGAACCGAAAAGCATGAAGCTGTGTTGACGCGGTCAAGGATGTTCCTTTGAATGATTTTACCGGAGATGGTAATTAACTCATTTTGAATTTTCGGGCTCGTATATAGGGCATTGGCCGGAGACGTTTCAATATGAGTTCTCAGGAAGTCATCTCCGCACCTGGCCCTCATCCTGAGCAGTGCGCGGAAGTTTCCATCGTTTATTACTGGCAGAACTTCAGGCAGATTTATCGGACCACAGTCGCCTGTACCGCGAAGCGGAACTTCCTGTCTGCCACAAAAAAGAATCGTTTCGATGATCGGTATCAAGCTTTTTCGGTTTTCTTCTGCCTTCTTTTTCAGGCCTTGGTCAAGTTGTGTTATGATGTCGTGCTGTGAGCCAGACCGGACAGCGAGAAAACTCTCGGAAAGCATTACTGACCTCCCGTGGTAGCCTGCTCGCTGCGTGGCTTTTGAAGGCATCCATGGCCTTCTTGTAATCGCTAAATGCCTTAGTTACAAAGCAGCCCAAGCGCTGGTGCTCCCCTTTCCCTGCACACTCATCTGCGAAGACAACGCAGTTTTTGCATAGCGCTCCTTGCAGCTTCTCTGAGTACACAAGCCGTGGATAACGATCTACCCAGTGAGGTTGGAACTTAAGGTTTCTTTTCTTTGTGGCTGGGTACTCATAGTTAGCGGGAGGGGTCCATGGATTGAGCAGCAGCCTCTCTTTCGTCTCTAGATCGAGTGCATCATTAGTCTTGGAGACAAAAATACCCATGTCAAAAGCATTTACAGTCGAAGCATCGAGGTCAGGTGAACCAGAATATGTAGGTGCTGCACCGCTCACCTCGCTTGGGTATTGACTCACAGTCAATTCTTCGTTTCGTACGGCATTGACTGTAAAGTAAAAGTTACTTGGAGTTGCACACCCACCACTTGACTGTCGCGCGTGAGAGTCGTACTCGTCGTTTTTTGGGAACTGTCGTGATTTGTTTTTCGATGATTCACATGGACCTCCTTGCTTCGATGAGTCGCTGGTGATGTTCCGACGCACGTGGCTTTCCGGCTGCGGAGACGAAGGGACAGTGTCGTCCATTGCCGCCGGTAGTTCTTCCCCGTCACCAACATTATCCACGTGGGCCTTCTTGAAGTAAGATGCAAGTTTCGTTTGCTTGGATGTTGTAGCGTGTCGTTTCATGTCGCTACCACAAGTATCAACAATATTGTAACGATGAAGTTTGTCCCTTCGCTATAGCTACGGTAGCATGGCCATCGGCAGTGAGGCAGTCAAGAAGTTAGCGGTGAGAACCAAGAGAACCTCCAGCTCCACAACAGCGACAACAATGGACACCTAGCGCCACCTGTGGACTGCGAGAAAATGAAAGCCGTTTACAACTCCCTGTAACGCCGAATTGGAGCGCAGCTCTTAAGGAGGAGGAAGGAAGGGTAATCAGGGGAGCGTATACCCCTCCTCCTCCTCCTCCCCTCATTCTTCAATCTCCTCCGGGGGGGGGGGTCACGTGACCTCGGGGGGAGGGAGGCCCCCTCCTCCCCCAGGTCACGTGACCCCTCCCCCTCCTCCCCCGAGGTCACGTGACCTGGGGGAGTAGGGGGAGGGGGGTCACGTGATCTGGGGGAGCCACGTGACCCCCCTCCCCCTCCTCCCCCTCCTCCCCCAGGTCCCGTGACCCCTCCCCCTCCTCCCCCGAGGTCACGTGACCCGGGGGGGTCACGTGACCTTGTGGGGTCACGTGACCTTGGGGTGACCTTGGGGGGTCACATGACCTTGGGATGACCTTGGTTACGCCGACGCCGACGCCGACGGCGACGGCGACGGCGACAGCGACGGCGACGCCGCTCAAGCCGGAAACGGGCGCCTAAGAGCTGCGCTCTAAAACGGAAGAAAAGGAAGAAGGGAAGGGTACGCTCACTGGAGAGGCAGTCAGCCGAAGGGGCCCTCACAGTATATATTTTCGGTCGAATTGGATCACCAAAAATGTTGAAGCAAGAAAATATTTTCGGGGGGGGGGGGGTCAGAACCCCCCCTGGTTACGGCCCTGGGTGCGGTGCGGTGCTTGGAGGTAGACACCCACACTAAAACGGAGCTCAAATTGGTTGTTGTGGAGCTGAGTTTTAACGGGTTCAGTCCCGTCGTTGTCAGCTGATCCGGTCCAGCTGGCCCGGGAGGACGCAGCGAGCGTTTTTTAAAGTTAATCTTCCTTCGTTCCGTTTCAAAATGTGGAAGATTCCCGACGCATACCGTGAGTAAAAAGCTGCGGGCGTTTTCAACAAAATTATGTCGTTTTAATTGAACAATAGACTTCGGATTGTTGTCCTAAATCTGCCGTTTTTAAGCTTCGTGTTGTTGGACTGCATTTGCACAGCGACGTGTTTGCACAGCGACGCACACCGCTCGAGTAGATGATTCGGTCCTGCAAACGACCGGTTATACAGAATTTCAGGGAAACTTAAGTCACCACCGATATTTTCCTGTAAATCTCGTGTGACTCGTTTGATTTTGTTGCGCTCATCATGCGGTGTGAATAAATTAGGGCAAGATTTCTTACCTGCCCACAGACGCATGAGCTGAGACCATTTTTTACGTAGTTAACATAGTGCTTTTTCTTTACTTTGGGAAGATGCGTTGGTGCATTTATTATGGTACAATCTTTGAGAGCTGAGAGATTGGGAGAGCGAGCAATCTTTCCCGACTTTGTCTCTTTTCTCTCTGGCACTGCCCCTAGTTTCAAGTTGCAGTTTCAGTAGACATACCTACTAGCAGGTACAAACTGCTCTAAATGGGATGTCAGGACGGTGCAGACTCCGTGTTTTGCGCTTTTCGCAAGGTGACTGGGTAAATGCTTTTGCGAGGTATGCGGAATAGCAAACGATTTTGTTATGCCCATCGTTTGCGTCTGCAGCAAAACGAATAAGATGATCTACAACGGCCCAATCACAAGCCAAGATTTACGGTAACAGTGCGTTCGCTTCGGTGGTCCGTGTAGATGTATTATACCCTGCTTTCTGCAACACCGTGTCATGACGAAGAGCTGGAACGGTCACGGTTTGTGCTGGGCTACCGGTTGACAGAAACCCGCATCGCCCGCATCGGCACCGAGTGCACTTGGGCTGTTGATGCTCAAGCCTTTCATCCGCGGCTTGTCGCCAGCTGATCCTGCTGCTCGACGGTGAGGATGCGGCGAGAGTGACCTCTGAAGTATATGTAAATCCTCGTTCATCCAGTTATCCGGTGTCAAAGTGTGGAAGATGTCCGACGTGTACTGAGGGCGGGAACTACAAGCGGTTTGCCATGCTTTTATAACCGAAACCAGAGCAGCGAGATGACTGCCTTGCGTAGTCCAAAATGACGGAAGCAATAGGTTTCAACAGGTCGAGCACGTCACCGCGGATGTAGGCGAGACGGTGCACACTGTTTAAACGCTTGCAGTATCCACGAGTGCTACCAGAAAAACGACGTCAACAGAGAAGGAGCTCGCGATTCAGCATAATGCAGTGCCACGGCCCCGTGAATTTTCAATGTTCGGGGTAATGGCGGTATAAAACAAATATTAAAAAAAAACGCATCAGCGCCACATAGTGATCACGAATAACACCGGTCACAAACTCCCAAGCCCCACCACTCTACTCGACACCGACACGACATACGACAACAAACTGCATCAAAACGCCCCAAAAGTGAAGGCGTCTGCTCCCGTACGCGTACTACAACTAGCGGAAGTGAAGTGTTGGGCGGATGTCCTTCACAAGAATATATAAAAAAATGCTTTGCGCACGAATAATTTTCATTTATTATTGAACACATAATGATAAAATCCTAATAAGTTGTTTTTCTATCCGATTCAAGCTAGTCGGACTGCTCATAACACTGGTCGAGCATGAAAATAACAAAAATTGTAACTTTTTCATGGCCGGTTTAAGATTTATTGTTAATACATCGTTGTTTTTCGCAACGGTCTAACTTTACAGATTTTGCCTCCATACTTTTTAAACGCAAGCAGTTCTTACATACGGCTGTCCATTGTGCAGTGCTTTGTGTCTGCTTCTATAAATCTGTAACTGTCAGCGACCAAAGAGCTCACCCGCACATATCAAGCTTATATACGCCGCGGGGAGTAAGAGATGCTAGTAGGAAGTGTCGGGCGCAGTGTCGGTGTTGTGTTTGTGTATGTGTCGGTGCTGTGTCCATGTGGTACTCGTGTTGTCTGTGATGTGTGTAGGGCTGCTCTCTACACGTGATAGTTATCGGCGTATTAACACACTCCTGATTGTTTTTTTTTTTTTTTTCACTGGCTGCTAGAAATCTCACTAGTTGGCGCAAGTTACCGCCCGACTCCAAATAGATTGCTCGAGTTATTTATCTATGTAAGTTCGGTATTCGTTTTTTTTTTGTCTAGAGGTTCCGTCGTAGCTGCCGACGCCACCGACCGCCGACGACGCACGTACGTACTACGTACCTTTGCACATAGCTACGTCCGCCGCTTGGAGACTGTTTTCTGTGTATAAAAGACATCGAATGAGAACAAACGCGTCCTGTGTGCTTTCAATTCGGCTGAAAGGCGCGCGGCTCGCTGGGCTCGTCTCTCGCCTGTTCTCGGCTGCTGGCCGCCATGTTTCATAATTAACACGCTGAACCGTGTTTCTCGGAAGGCAGACACGGTGTAGCGTGCTAAGGTTACACGGCACCTCGTGTGTAGGCGAATAACACGCATGGCTGCGTGTAAAACGATCACGTTTCGACGTGTCCGCTATGGGACAACGGTTTACACGTTTGGGCGTGTTATTTTTGCTAACAGTGTGGATGCTCGTGTTTGTTCATTTTTTGTGACTTCTATTGCGAGTGGTGAAAAACGAACGCGTGTTTCAATGCACATTTTTGTCCTGGATCCGTTCTAAGTGGTTGTTCTACAAAAACACAGTGCAAAGTACAAGAATCCTTGCATCACTGCTTTAAAGAAAAAAAAGTCGTGCAACCTGGCGGGAGCAGCTGTTTACCCCCGCAATATAAACGTCGTACCGAACCGCTGTTTTGCTCATGTGTCATTAAGCAGGCGAACACTCAAACATCCGCCGTGACAGACAGACGGAATGGAATTGGTACGTTGTCTTCTTTTTTTTTAATCTAGAAGCGCAATCCCTAAAATCGTCCAAAGACAATAATGAAGCATTATAGTATATCGATACTGCTTATAGCATTACAGACGTGTACTCTGACCCAGTCTTGTGCACTTACTAAAAACAAGTAATGGACTACAATGGCAGTTACCCTTGCTTGAAAGGTATTCAATGATATTACTCGATTACTCGAGATGAAAAGTAATTGGTCGTTACTTGAAAAAGTAACCTTTATGAAGTTGTCATATATGGGCCAGATATAACGAGTGTTTGTGACAAATCCGAACCCCGCTTTTCGCATCGCAAAAATAAACTAGACATCGCAGAGAACTCAAACTCCGTCAGAACGTATCCCCAGCCGTTCGAGCAAGATGCCAAACGTTCAGCACCCACCGTATTCTTATTCAAAAGTTATAAGTGATTTTTCGAAATTATAAATGGCCTGTTTTCGCCTGTTTTTGGTTTCAGGCGCCATAGAGGTCAATCTCTTCGAGAGCTGCGTTGGCCGCCATTTTCCCAGTGCAAATTTTTAGAAAATCGCCTATAACTTTTGAATAAGATAAGGGTTGGTGCTGAAACTTTTACATCTTGCTCGAACGGCTGGGGCTACGTTCTGACGGAGTTCGAGCTCTCCGCGATGTCTAGTTTATTTTTGCGGTGCGAAAAGACGGCTACGGATTTCTTAGAAACACCCTGTATTTCAGGTACAGCCATATATATTTAGATGAGGAGATACATAAGGGAAAATATTCCCATACCAGGGAGTGAATAGTGGCATATATGGCAAGGAGACTCCATATATGGTCATAAGTTGTGACGAATATATCCATATACGGTGCCAATTATTCCCATGTATGGCTACAAACTTGTAGCACCGCGCAAAAAATACACAAGCGAAGGAAGGAATGGACAGGACCAGCGTCGAACTCCAAATGAACGTTTAATGGAAACACCGAGGTACAAAACCACAACCTCATTGCATCAACACGTGCTCAAATAAGTTATCTTTTTTTGTAAAATAAATAGATGTTTGGCTGACACGCTTATCACTCTCCTTTCGTATCTTTTTGAGAGCCTCGCGGTATTGGCAAAGGGGCTGACAAAACTGCGGGGGAATTGCTGGAAGCCCACGAGGTAGGAAAGATGGACGATAATTCTGTAAGTCAAACATCTCTTTATTTACACAAGAAATGTATACCTTTTTTAGCACGTGCTGACGCTAAGACAGTGTGGTTTACTTCGGTGTATCCTTTTCATTAAACATTAAGTTGAAGTTCGGCGCTCTTCCTGTCCCGTCCTTCTTTCGGCTGTGTATTTTTTGCGCACTGCTACCAGTTTGGAATCATGAACCAACTCGCCTGCGTCGCTACATTGATTTCTATATGGCTACATGTAGTCTCTTATATGGCATGCTTTTTGCATATTTAGTTTGAAATGGAAATATTACAAGGCCCTTATTTGATACGGACACTGCATTTTTAGGGAAAATTTAATGTCTGATATCTGTTGTACAACCCTTAAAAAAAAAAAAGACATCTTCACAATTCTAAATTTTGAAATTCAATTTCTATATTTTTTTTATTTTTTATTATTCTTTCAATCTATGCTATATCTGAATGAACATCGATATCTTCTGCAGAAAAACTCAATCTGTTTCTTAGAGTGATTTCATTAAAATCTTACAAACATGAATTCGTAACTATGGCTCACGTATTTTTCTCTGGCGCATTTAAAAAATAAGACGAAATTGAAAAAAACAGTTAGGGCGCAGCCGAGCTGGTGTAGGTTTACCATTTTTTTTAGACCACCTGAGACAGGGTAGAAGAAACAAGACGAAGTCTCGATTGAGGCATCGTCTTGTTTTTTCCACCCAGTCTCAGGTGGTCTCAAAAAATAAAAAAACGAAAATATTGTTTCTATATTAATTCCGTACTATAATCACTTGTGAATGCACACGTTGCTTGAACGTTACACAACATTTATACATCTTGGTTCGTTCAAAATTTCTTTCGTGACTTTATCACCGAAGTAATCAATCAAGATGCAGCCTCGATGTATACAAACTTCACTAATTAGTTAGTGTTCTTCATTGAAGGTGACGTGTGCCATGCAACTAAACATAGATCAATTGCTTAAATTAGAAAAATGCCTTAGCAAATGCAATTTCGAAATTCTATTTAGGCTTAAAACTGGTTCAGACATATCTAACCTCGTGCTCTCAGCTGCGCTGTTCAGCTGTTTACGGCTGCATTGGTAGACGATTTTAAGCGAAAACGCACGAATGCCCTATTGAAAAGAAGAACAAAAACACATGAATCTTAACTAGTTATAGCAGAATTTGAACTGTAATCGTCTTCGAATGAAATGCGAGCATTGGAGACGTGGCCGTGGACACATGCTGCGCCTCCTGGAGGCCACTGGAGATTAATAAAACTGCGGCATAGAGACGGGCACTCCGAGGGTGTGCGCCGTAATCCGATGTGTTTGAACCTCGCCCAGCACAATCCAAGCTTCTATGCTGCGCAGGTGGTGGGCAGGAAGTTCCGTCCCTTTCGCATTTCATTCGAACCCGATTGTGCGTACTGTTACTGAACTAACGAAATTGGAAATCAAACTGCCATTTGGCGGTCCCTATGAGCCCATATCGCTGGCGATGCCTTAATATGCACAAACGAGCAGCAAAACATCACCTGTAAGGCTTGTACCTTGTTAATTTCTATAATGCATCACACACAAAGAAATAAAAATAAAAACACCGGAATTGTTTATTGGTAAAACTAAATAAGGCTGACAAGCGCCCGAGCAACTTTTTAACCTGTCGCGGCAGAGTGGACACGCCTAACTTTTCGCTTGCTTTCTTTCTCCGCTCTTCAGTCACTCACTTTCTCGTTCTTTTTCTCGGGACCGGTGATTTCAGCAGCCAGGATTTTCTCGCATTCTGCTCCCGTTTTTACCCCCCTGGTTGAGATTGTGCCAGAGTATCCTTCGGTGCCATTCATGACGCTGGCGAACAGATTGCTCGAGCGTCGCCTTGTCCTGGTTCCTAAAGATTGCCGGAATTCTAGAAAACAAAAATACAATACTGCTGGCCATAGCTTCGTTTTGGCGCCGACTTTTACGGTTGGAAGAATTTATTACGGCGCAACTCACCATTTTAAACCTCGAGTGAGCGGTCAAACTACAGAGCGAACACTTCCCCAAAGCTCACAAAACATAGCAGAACAACGACGAATGCCTCGAACATGGATTCCGGCGTCTTCCGGCAAGATTTCCGTACCGGAAGCAGAGTTGCATCATGGTCTCATGCAAGAGTCCTATACTCCTTGCTGATTTTTTTTTGCACCCGTTCAGTCCTGTCAATTTGGTACTTTCGAAATGGGTCCCATACTACACTTGCATACTCCAATATAAGACGCGCTGGCGTTAAGTACGCAGTTAATTTAACTCCTTAGGGAGCGATTTTAAGTTTAAACCTTAGTGACCATAGTCTTCTTTCACCTGAATAACAAAAAAAAATGTTTACATCCATTTCTAGCTTAAATCTTCGGTTTTAGTATGTCCCAAATATATGAAGCTACCGACGAACGCCAACCGCACACCATCAGACTCATATTCAAATATTAACGCGTTCTTAGTTTCGTTTGCTATCCTTACAAACACGTTCTTGAGCTGTGTTTGAGACTTTGTGTTGTGTTGTCCCTTCTTCCCCCCAGTCTCGGGGTTTTGTCCAAAATGTCAAACGTTCTTTTTATCGGTTGATTTTTATTTCCCACTGTACTGTGCGCTGCGTCTCTAATAACTTTTAATGCTGCATTCAATATGACCTGGTGTCTTTGACTTGAGATTCTTAGTAAATTAATCAATTGTCGGCAAAGAGGCGAACTGTCAGGTTAATGTCGAAATTATCTGCAATATAATTTATGTAGCTTAGGAACAAACCGGGACCCAGCATGGATCCCTGAGAGACAACCGATAATATATTTAGAATTCCAGATTTATGCAGTTTTCAAAACATTCTCACAAAATAACCGCCGCAAAGATCATTTTTGAACTTTTTGCGCTAAAGATGTTAACACATTATTGACAAATAAGACCCCACAAATATATGACTACATTGTTCTTTTTACATTTTGATAAAAAAACGTAGAAATTTGTTAAACCGGCTCTTTTGACACGTTTCCGCTTGAAGAAAATTTACAAAGTCCTCTTAATTACAAGTAAGAAGTCTCCCGTTCCGTGTCTTCTTAATATAATACGGAACCGAATGATATTTTTTTTATACAATTCAATCTGTTCAGTACCCATAATGAATTAAGGAACCAAGAAATCGGTGCTTGTTTTCTTTATTTATTATGCTTCTGCGTCCCCTGAGATGGCGCTCGCTGTCCATGAAGAGGATGACGATGCCGTAATATGGTTCGGCAGCTCGACTTTGTTATCAATGGTCCTCCGCTCGCGCAAGCGCCGTTTCAGTCTTAGCGCCGGACGCGTTCGTGATGTGTTATCTCGCTTTCTTTCCGGGAAAGCAAGTTAACATACCTCCTCCCACGGACGGCACCGCCGCCGGGTCAGGGTGTGTTCGGAAAGCTTGATGTCCGAGATCCCGGCGCCGGAACTGAAGGACGATATTCTTCTCCATTGCCGACGGGAAACCGCCTCGACGGGGGAAGACCAATCACAGAATAGGGAACTTTCGCTCGATCTGGCGGATTCTCAAAAGTTGGGGGACCACATGCAGGGGCGGGGAGGAGGGGGGGAGGGGGGGGGGGGCGCTGACCGTACCCTTGTTTCCAGTAACAACGAAACCACCAAAGCTCTTTTCGGGATGGACCTCTGTAGCGGGGTGCCGCGTGCTGTTTGCTGTTTACTGCTCCTCAACGAGTGGCATACAGAATATTCTGCTCATTTTGAAAGCGAAAGCATTAAATGACTCGTAGAGCGATCCGCCGTTATCTGAACAGAACTTGAAGCCGGCGTTATCGTTGCTTGTAGCAGCGATATACGGCACCTAAATTTCCCTGAGCAAAAGGGACCTAAATTTCCATTGGCTGCGACGCATCATGTGATTCCATAGCAACGGCGTCATCGTTGCTAATGAGCCAGCCGAACTGCTGGCGGCGCAGCGGGAGAAGGGGACGTGAGTATGGGCTGCCCCGAGGTTAGGCCTAACGTTAGGCCTATCGTTATTCTTTGAGGTCTAACGTCGTCAACCGGTATTCGCAACTCTATGACGTGAGGAGGGGACGCGGGTTTGCACTGACCTGACGTTAGGCACGACGTTAGGTCTAACGTTAGGCCTTACGCTAGGCCTGAAGTTACGCTTTGAGGTCTAACGTCGACAACCGGTACTCACAGCTAGGGCGATGATGATGGCGAGAGGACAGGTGATTTCAGCACGTGGCGCGGCGAGTTTCGCGCTCCCGGTGCAACGCCGAGCTTCGCACTACCACCTCTGCCTCACCAAGCGGCGCAGCAGTCACCAGCGAGCTAGGGATGCTTTTCTATTCACAACTCATCAGAATAGCTTAGGCGTTCTCGGAATTTTGTTATACATATACATCAAAAAATACACTCTAGTTATAAGTTATAACTAGACAGTATGAATGCGGAAGGCACGTAGATGTGTAAAACTACCTCAAGATACAACGTGACAAAAAAAAAAGTTAAGAAGAAAGTGAGCTGAGTTTGATTTTTGGCAAATAAATCGACAAAATGTTTTTTTTAAACGATACGAAGATATCAACCAACAAAAATGTCGTGTGGAACGATGTTGGAGGGCCGCAGGACGTACAGGTTCGAGTTGTGTAGATAAAAAGAAATTTGTCGGCGTTACAGATAATACAAAAGTAATGTGTGATTAACCATCCCATTAACCAAAATCAAGACTAGTTTAAAATAGTCAACAGGAAATTTGCAAAAACACTTATGATATATATGAAGAGACAGAATTACTGAACATGGACGTTTAAAGGCAAATGCCGCGGTTGCAAGAACTAAAAGTACCAAAATCACCACCTGACCTGCCAAGCAATGTCGATGCGTGCCATCTTTCACCAGTTAGGTAAAACCAATCGTTAAAAATCACAAAAGATAGCTTCTCTGCTAAAACGCATGAAAGATAACGCCTCTAAGTACAACACGAGCGTGTTTGTAACAGTAATTGAATATGACGAAGATACATAGAAAGGGGGGACGGACAACAATGACTTCCATTGTTGTATTTGTATTCCATTTCTATGTATCTTCCTCATATTTAAATACCGTCTCTATATTGAAATATATCTTTCCAAATTAGAAAAAATATATTTGGACTACTGCCTCTTTTTATATTAAGGGGATACACAAGCTGCAAGCACAAGTACGAAACAACTTATATTGGTGCGTCAGCGCCAGAAATAAAGGAAATCACTCATGAGCCTTTGGCAGCATGTTAGCAGAAAGGGAATAAGTGGGTACGTGCTCAGTCTCCCATTCCCACAATGACCTCCTAAATTATTTTAAACAATACCTTCAAAATTGTTTTTAAAATAACATAGTCGAGGTGGGAATCCCTGCAAAAATTCAGAATGCCAGGGGGTTGATAAAAATCTAGAGAAAATTGAAAACATATTGACCCGTATATTGCTCACATCTTTCTCCAAGTATATCCTCACCATTCCTATCAACGAAATTATACTATGGAATACCATAACCTAAGACTGCTTTACGTTTAACAGTTTCAATTTTATAATATCGTTTGTATCCTTCAAATGTTCCTTTATAGTTTCTTAATGTCACAGTATCCCCTACTTCAATTATTTTTTCACGATTTGTTATATACAATTATTTTCCTAACTATATCTTAATTATTTGTATGACCCTTTGGTCATAGAATCAAACAGCAACAACAAAATACCGCCGACGGTCACCATCTGGTCGGCACGAACAGAAGCGAACGCGAGAGACTTGTCAAAGCACGCAAAGAATACCTATATATATATATATATATATATATCCCCTCGCGGTATAAGCACAGCTGCCACGACGCGAGATATTTTCCGGAAGGCGATACGAGAAAAAAAACACAATAAAGCCACATTATCTGAAGCGCGTGTCGGTAACATTAAATGGCAACTCGGGACGACGCTATTATTTCTGTTGGCAGACAATATGTGCCCTCGTGGTTTTTTTTTTGTTTTTGTTTTTTAGCACAGTTGTTTCGGTGGCGCACTACCACCCAACGTACTCACTGTTAACAGCTCTCCTTCTCGACGTAGGCAGACGGTGGCATGCTTCAACAACTTAGATTGTCTGAGTTCGATTCCCACTGCCCCGAGAAGCTGTATTAATTAGACTATGTAAAACAGCATTCTAAGATGTTTAAAAAAGTTTTGTTTTACATAAAATAACTTTTTGCTCTGTCGGCGTCTCGCGGCTAAAAGGCCTGAAGCATCCGTTTTGGCGCGGGTTGGACTGGGTTTCGCCTCGGTGTAAACAACCTCTTCCCCTCAAGGGTTGCGGTAGGAGGGACGGTCGCTTAAAATTCTTGCGAACCTTGCTTTGATTCACAATTTTTCTGTGACAGCACGCTCCGAGGAGCTGTATGAAGTAAAATTGGTTAATAAATAGATGAGATTTCATTAAAGTTATAAATTGCATATATGATAAACTCTTTGGTTCGTTTATCGAGGTAATTGACAATATTTTTTTGCACTTGTTTCTGTGAGATAAGTTTATTTTCTCCCTGCGTTAAATAAAATAGATTGGTAATATAAGTAAAAAATATTAAAACTTTCAACATGTTTCTCTGATAAATGAATTTTATCATAAAAGTATTTGGGCAAAAAGATCTGCATGTTCTGGCCAAAGATTTGAATATAAGTTGCTGAAAAAACTCGAAATACTGGAAATCCTTGATGAAATTATTAGATAAATAAATAAAATAGTACAAGATGATTATGAAACATATATTTTTTCATCAACAATATTGTCATCCTTGATTAAATTTGTCTGAGTTTAGTCATTAATTGTTTGATGGACGGGAAAAACAAAAAAGAAACTCTGAAAGATCTTGTATAAATTGTACTTTCATGTACCTTCATGAAAGCAATTTGAGCGGTCATAGACAAGTAAACAACATTGGAGATTTTCAAGTCACAAAAATGCATTTGACGATAACGTTTATGACCTATATCATAAGATTAAGGACGAGTATCTAGCATTGAGGAATATCTTGAATCAATTTAAGACGGTACACTCAAAAACCTATCAAAATCAATTACACGAAAGAAACAAACTTTGTGTCAATATTAGTCTGTTTATATAACTAGGAAGAGAAAGAGTGCCAGTGAGATTGGTGTATGTTTACCTAAGATAGATGTCCATGGGTATCGAAAGATTAGATATGAGACAAAATATTCACGAAGAAATTGGGACGAAAAATTGATGAAGTCTAAAATGGTTTGAAGTTCTTTAACTGTAGGGATCTGAATGTAACCTCTTGAAACGTAATTGGAATTAAATGCCAATATCGATTTCAACACCTAACGGGTTGATCATTCATTCCTCTACAGAACTCTATAAAGCTTGCAACATGCGGTTATAAATGTTCAAAATTAAGAAAACAAATGTTTTATGGGGGCTGTACTATAGGTAATTATATAAAGCGAGGAAATATAAGGCAGAGAGTTTCTAAATATAAAAATTATCTCAATGAATTAAAGTTTAATAGTGTTGAATTTCCTGTAGCACATAAAGATGTCCCAAAGCTTGACATGAAGATTAAGATAACAATAAATATGTTTAAATTTGAAGTACATATTTGAGTAGGTACTTGCAAAATGTATCTAGGTGTTATATGTAATAGTATTGTTACCAAATATGAAGAAGGTAAACCTCCTATTTTTAAAGAATGTGAGAAGGCTCTTTTATGTTGGATAAACGATCTAAGCAGATTAGTCTGCTACACACTCAAAACATAAATGTAAAATATATAAATGCAAAGGGTGCTTCTATCAAACTTCGATGCAAGAGATTTTTGGATAATCATAAAGACATTTCTAAACATATTGAAATAAGAAGAACTGAATTACCAAAGTATGGTTACTTTGAATTCTTAAACCGTTTTCTTAAACTTAGAATTTTATCTGAAATTTATGCTGACTTTGAGTCAGTTCTAGTACCAGTAGAAAAGAATTCTGTGAAAAACGCAAAACGATATCAAAAGCATGTGCCATCTAGTTTTAAAATCTATTTTGGCAGTATCTACCATAATCTAAAGGTTGCGCTTAGCTTATTGAAGGTGAATGGATTAGCTTATTGAAGGTGAATGGGAAATTGATAACATCTCTACCGTTCTAGTAACACATGCTAAAATAGTCGGCAGCTATATATGCAACTTCATCAGAAGATGACATATAGCCTGGAATGTTATCTGCAGAATCACATAAACAATAATTCGGGCTGTCGTCACGCGTATGCTTTTTAGCATAGTTCCAGAAAATTTTCGGGTGGCGAAATAATCTGTTTTTACCCTCTCAAGATGTAAGCGTTTATCACGCTTGAAGAATTTGTTTCGGTTAAAGCGCGACGTATACTGAATTTAGTATACCATAGGGTGAAGCCTATTTTCTTAAAAAGTCGATGAAAATGTACTCGTTTCGTAACTAAAAGTTTAAATCCCTTGAAACCCATTTCTCCGAGCTGTAGCGCTTGCCAACTCGGCTGACGATTCCCCCCAACACCGAATATAATGCTGAGGAAGTCGTACTTTTGGATCTGGGCGGTTTGCAGTTGCGTCTGCTCTACCCAAGCACCTAGGTGGCGCCGCCCACAACAATATAGGGGAGTAAATCCGATACTCTAGGCGTAGCTAATTTATTAGCTCTAGTTCTCTCTTTACTTTAAATGCAGCGACACCTACGGGCGCAGTGTCACATCTGTGAAAGGCGCATATTTATTGTTTGTTGGCACGTGCCGCGAAAGCAGCAACCGAAGCAACGAGCTGGGAATCACAGACCTCACTTCGGTCTGTTGCGAGCATGGTATTTAGCGCCGATTCCGCGGTCTTACACACTAAACATCGTAACACCCTTATGGGTGTAAATGGCTTGTCCTATAACTAACACCCGTTTAGGTGTAGCAAAACGCCCTACAAAAAGGGCGTTATACCTAACACCCCTAAAGGAGGGTGTTTTTCCCGAACACCCTTAAATAAAGGTGTGATTCCACAGTACACCTTTTTATTAGGGTGTTATGACCGCAGTGGTACACCCTCTTTAGAGGGTGTAGCACTGCCAGAAATGCTAGTAAAAAAGGCGCATGCACGGAAAAATGACAGCAAATGAGTCGAAACATGCCTTGTCCACTTTTATTTTTCTATGAAGGTTCTAATTTACGCTATTTTATTTAGCAGCTTAATTGCCACTGCTCGCAGTGGCGAGTATGCCATCTTGAGGCCCAGTCTTTCAAGAAGACAGGCCGAGTTGTAGATCTTCTTGTTATATTCTATTCCTAATAGCCAGTAAGCTGCCATGACGGACACTACGCCCTCCTCCGCATCCGCTACATCGAACAGCCTCAGCTGATCCACGTGGAGGCTCATCAGCTCTGCCGCCTCCACATCTCCTCCAACGTAGGTGATGCATGTTGTGACCGGGATGGTTCCTTCCTGCAGACATAACAGAATTGACAGTTGCAGAATAAAAAGCTCTAAAATAGCAAGTAAGCGATTGATCTTAATGAAAATTAGTTTATTATGTTACCACCAAAGTTTACCACCAAAGCAATTTACTTTTTTACTTTGAGAAAAGGGACCCACTGTTAAATAGATATTGTCTTCGCTTTTTTCTTGAATTCGGCAGACATCACAGAGGTAGACAATTGGGAAATTAGTTACAATTAATTAATGCTTAGTTCCTGGCTTTATGTTCCATGTTACATGCCAAGGAAGGCTAAACCAATTTACACTATTAACAATAAAAGCTACTGGCATAGAAATATTCATCAAGAATGTATCGCCTTTCTCTCCTTTGATACAGATATGAAATGCATTAAGAGATGTCTGTAAGAGTGATGTTCCCATGACATCAATTGTCATGAATAAATTGTGCATATTTGAGAGCCGTGGCACCCTTCAGTGCTCAAATTTTTAATGCATTACTGCACTTATATATAGCTTCTCTCCTTTGCGAATCTGAAGCACTCGGCAAGCGGGTTCTTGTGTCTTTTGCGAAATCGAGCGATCTCTCCACGTGCCCCTTGTGGATCTGGAGCCAACGAAGCAATCGCTGAGCCGCTTCAACTGATCTGTCGAAAGTGGCGGAGGGTGCTGAGCGATTGAAAGCCAGCTCACACAGCATTGTGCTTTCGATGCTGGTGCCGTTCATTTCACCGCCACGACAGCTATCACATCAATTTCTTCAGCAGTGCTTCACGAGAGAAAGTTATGATAACACCAGATGAATATGACATTGCTGCAAGTCTCGCACTGAGTAGGACCGCCGTTCCCGCCAAAGCCAACCAGCTGGAATTGCGATCGACACAGGTGAAGACTTTGCGCTAGATACTTGGGGGTGTGCTTAGGTACGCCGATCAATTTCCTTTTAAGTCCAAGCAGTAAATTTAAGCTGTGTATATGCCTGCCTCATTAGAGACAACGTTCGCATTGATCGTGGGGCTGATGGTATGCTCAGTGGGCTGACAAGAAGTCGGGGGAACTGTAGAATCCGACGCAGTGGCGGCGCTGCAGCGAGCAGAGCAGCTCCATCTATTGCATTTTGTGTCACTGGCAACCTCGCTCTGCAGGCGCTCAGCCGCAGAGACCAACCGCTCGAAGCTTCAGATCTGCGAACACTAGCGATTTGCAAGGAAAAGGGGTTTTAGTGAAACTCCCGAGTGCAATTACAGCATAGACCGTAAAGGCAGTAATAAGAAAGTTAATGGACACATTCTTAGTTAATTACCCAACAGCCTCTGACGGACTAAGAAAGTACAGCGAAGGCAGCATCTACTGCACAGTGAGCCGAGCTTTTTTAATTCCATTCGCCAGTAAAAAGAATCGCCCTCTGTGTCCTTTTAGGTTCAAAAACCATAGCGCAGTAAGGAAGTTTAGCCACACTTACATCTTCGTTAACAAAGATTTGATTGACGGCACCAGGCTCCTTCACATTGCAGCAGAGGACTTGGAGGGCTGCCACTGCCTGGTTGTCTGAAAAGCAAGTTGAAAGTACACGACTGATTATGTCCAAAGCACAATTTACTCAATATGTGGTCATCCTTACAACTGCCATCTGCTAGGGCATAGTTATGAAGCACTATTGTGTCCAGACATATATAGGGAGTTCCAATACTGGAGAAGTAAAACCATAAAACACTTGAACAAGAAAAAAATTATTCATTTGGGATAACATTACAAACAGTAGCAGACATCAGGGCATGAGCATAAAGTGATAATTGGTAACATAAATATAAGGTACTCATTTTGGTAAAAACAGTGATTGATATATGGCAACTAAAAGCAGTGAAACAATTTATTAATCCATTCAACGAATGAAGTAGCTCTCTCTCAATTTACACTCGTGCCCTCGTGTCTGCTGCAGTCGGCAACATTATTCAGAAATAATTTCTTTAAGTGAACCGTCCTAAAAAGACCTGTTAGCCGTAATGCCGGGTACAATTCTGCTAGTAATGAATACTCACAACAAATTCCCAAAATTATAAAGACAAAGGGTGTTCAAAAAGCATTCGACCTGAATTTCTTCCGCAGAAACAAATGAAGCGCAGACAGCGTCCAGGGGTGGGGACGTGGAGGAAACATTATTGCGCATGCGTGAATCTTATCAAGCCCGCAGAAAATCTGAGTCGCTGGCAGTCAGCCTGTGAGTGAGGAAGTGTAGTCAGTGCTTGTCGCTTTTTTCTTCCCGCAAAATGACGGAACTGTTTGATTCAAGCTTGGTGACACTCGAGTGGAAACAATTAGAAGGATTAAGCAGGACTTTTTGGCGACGATACCATGGGCATTACACAAATTAGGGAGTGGTACAACTGGATCAAAGATTGTCGCACGTCGATGGAGAGCGACGCATGTTCTAGAAGGCCTTCAGGTCGAAATAATGAGGTGATTGACCAAGTGTGGACTTTGGTCATGCAGGACCGTTGCAGCACCATTCAAAAACTTGCAGCTCAGGTGGGAGTAAGAACAGGTTCGATGCATTCAATTTTGAAGGAGGATTTAGCTCTGTGGAGAGTGTCTGCGAAATTCGTGCCAAAGTTGCTCACAAATGAAGTTGCATCATGACAATGCACCAGCTCATTCCTCGCATGTGATTCAGAGTTTCTTGGCCAGATACAGGTTTCCTACTCTCCTGACATGGCTCCTTGTGATTTCTGGCTCTCCCCCAAGATAAAAATGCCGCTGAAAGGAACCTTATTTGAGTTACGGGAAAAAACGACAAGCACTGACTAAACTTCCTCACTCAAAGGCTGACCACCAGTTCAGCAGTTCAGAGACGTATCGTTGATCTGCAGACATAGGGCAGTGACTGCATCTATTCCCCAGATGTCTGTTCCGACAAAGACAACATAAAAGGGTACCTCTGCATGACGATCTCGGAAAAGTACAGTAGCAACGAAGCATCCCCGACCAGCGATGTTCCGGTGGGAGTAGTCGAAGAGCACTGCCGAGGTTTGCTGCAGCAGAAACGGACACTTGAGCTTCGAGTAAGTTGCAGAGGATAAAATTGAAACTGCAGATCCGCTGTCCACTAGAAATGTTGCAGTAACTGCCTGTACTTTCACTTCTATGCGCATGCATCTAGTATGCCCCTCGGCGAGGTGCAGGACGCTGAGGACTTCAGAAGTTTCGTCGCACTCAAGCCCTCAAATAGCGAGAGGTCGTTTGGACATTTGCTCGCTTCTGCAGACGCATTGAAAATATCCCACCTTGCCACACTTGCTGCAGGTCTTGTTCCTTGCCTTGCAGTTTGGAGAATTAGCAACGTGCTGCAGAGAACCGCAACGGTAACAGCTCTTGGACTTCAGCAATGGTGTAGCTGCTTTAGTTGCGGGCAGATCCCGGCTCTTGTCCACCTTTCCGACGCTCGCTGACGTGGCTGATGATGATAGCTCCCTCGAGTACCGGGCAGTTTCCTCGACGCTCCTTGCGAAGACAAGCGCACGTACCAGCGCCAGCGTTGAACCTTCCAGAAGTCGTTCTCGAAGAAGTCACTGTTCGTCTTCGCGACAACTTAGTCCCAAATAAAATTGTCAACTTTATAGGGCCGAAGTCGCAAGTCGACGAAAGTTTCCGTATATAGCGCTCCGACAAATGTGTCGATGGACTCAATCGCCAGGGAACTGAACACGCTGACTGAAGCGGTGCCGTTCCACGACGACGTTCATACTTGAGACGTATAGTATCTTCGAGTGTTGCTAGTGCAACATCATACTCGTTGGACAAGGCATCATCCTTGCCCGACGATGTTGCGGCTAGCAGCGGCTGATTTTTCGGCAACGTGCAGAATATTCGCTGGCCTTCCACCCCCCAGGCAGGGAAGAAGGGCCTTGCGACCGGCGGGTGGGTGGCCGTCGCTTCCCGATGACAGAATGTATACTTGAAGAGCCGGGGCCACTGCATACATGTGTAGGAGCTGATTGACGTGTCGCAACTGACGGTTGTTGGAGAAAGAGGTAGAGGAATGTCAGCGAACTTGAGAGATACAGAAGAGTCAGGAAGGCGTTGCAGCTCGGGGTCATCGTCTTGAGTGGCTGCTAGCTCTTCAAAATCCACTGGATGTTGAGCTGAAGTAATGTTTGCTACGCGAGAGAGTGCGTCAGCAGCAGTATTTTCCTGGCCGCTGACATGTCGGAGATCAACGGTAAATTCTGAGATAAAGCAGAGGTGCCGGATCTCGCGCGCGGTGTAGTCGGTGTGGTTTTAATGGAACACAAATGTCAGGGGCTTATGATCGGTCAGAACGTAAAAGTCCCGGCCCTCGATGAAGTGGCGAAAGTGTTTGATGGATAGATACACTGCTAGAAGTTCCCGTGCGAAGGTACAATACTTCTGTTCAGCGTCTTTGAGTTTGTGTGAAAAAAATCCGAGCGGCTGCCAGCCAAAAACGTTCTGTTGAAGAACCGCACCGACAGCTACGCTTGATGCGTCTGTGAGGAGTCGGAGCGGTGTGTCTGCGGCAGGATAGGTGAGCATTGCGGAGTCAACAAGTGCCTGTTTCGCTAACGAAAAGGCAGACGCTGCACTTTCGCTCCAATTCAGAGACGCCGAGGCTTCCTTTTTGGTGGCGAGCAGGTCAGTTAGAGGTTTTAGTAACTCAGCACACTTCGGCAGGAACCGACGATGGAAGTTTAGTAGGCCCAAGAATTCACGCAACTTTTTTAGAGATGTTGGTTGAGGAAAGTCACGAATGGCGGTGACTTTGGTCTCTAAAGGCTTGATGCCTTGTGGGGTGACGAGGTGGCCCAGGAATTCGATGTTGGTCACGCCGAAAAGACATTTGTTGGGGTTGATGACCAAACCGTAGTCGTCAAGCCGGGTAAAAAGGGCGCTCAGATGTTCCTCATGTTCTTTCTTCGATGCGCTGGCGACCAAAATATCGTCTAGGTAAGCGAATACGAAATCTAGGCCGCGCGTCACCTCGTTGATGGTGCGTTGGAAAGTCTGGGCGGCATTCCGCAAGCCAAATGGCATTCTCAAATATTCAAATAGGCCAAAAGGTGTAACGATGGCGGTCTTTGGGATGTCTGCAGGCTCCACCGGAATCTGGTGGTATGCCTTCACCAAGCCGATCTTGGAGAAGATCTGGCATCCAGCCAGATTCGCGGTGAAGTCTTGTATGTGAGGCAGTGGGTATCTGTCAGGTTGAGTCTTGGCGTTTAAGGCGCGATAATCACCACATGGTCTCCTGTCGCCTGCATCTTTCTTGGCGACCATGTGAAGAGGTGATGCCCAGTTACTCGACGATGGACGAACGATTCCAAGTTCGAGCATGTGCTCGAACTCGCGATGAGCGATGGCGAGGCGTTCTCCAGACAGTCGACGAGGACGCGCAAAAACGAGAGGGCCAGAGGTAGCGATGTGGTGGGTGATGGTGTGTTTCACCGGCGACTCTCCTGTGTGCGGTCTCATGATGTTCGGGAAATTCGCAAGAATTTTCTCGTAGTCTGACGATGGCGAAAACGCGCGAATGGCTGTCGTCGTGGTGGTTGAGAGCACGCCATTCACAGAGAGGTGTGTGGTCAAATCAATGATGCGCCGTGAATGAATGCCTACGGCAAGGTTGTAAAGCTGAGAAAGTCCAGCGCCC